>JAJPUD010000271.1:75454-137294 GCA_023553655.1 Myrmecobius fasciatus | reverse complement strand
GAGAGAGAGAGAGAGAGAGAGAGAGAGAGAGAGAGAGAGAGAGAGAGAGAGAACGAGAACATAACTGTTTTCAATTTTTTGAAGAACTCTCATGTAGAAATAGGTTTAGACTTGTCAAGCTTGGCCCCAGAGGGCAAAAGAGTTAAGAACACGGGGTGAAAGTTGTTGAGAAAAGCAGATGTTTCTTCCAAGGAAAGAAAACCTTTCTAATAATTAGAGCTTTGCAAAAGAACAGGGAGCTCATCCACATAGTTCCCAGTAAAAACTGCTGGGTTTTGAACCAAAAGACTGAGAATTAAAATTCTGATATTGCCACATTATATTTGTATGAGTTTGGGACAGATCACCTTACTTGTGTGTTACATCTACTCAACTTTTTTTTAACCTTAAAATGAGGGTGTTGGGTAGATGAACATAAAAATACTTGCCTGGCTTAAAAAGAGGTCTATGTTCTAGCTATCACAATACGGAGTGAAGGTCTGTTAGTGAAGCAAAGAGTTTTCTTGTTGCAACCCAGTTGATTCCTCAGCCTGCAGACCTTGAAGTTACTTAACAATGTGTTGGTAGTGATGGTTGGTAAGTTAAAGACTTTAAGATAATGTGCAAAGATGTGGTGTCGATAATATGAAACTCTTCGGATTACTGTATTGTATGTGTTGATCCAGAAAGTGTAGAATCTTTCTAAGTCCTAATGCTTAACAGTCATAGTACATGGCACATTGAAAGCCTTTAATAAATGCATGTTGACTTGACTTGAAATAAAGCAAATTTAAATAGACTCCATGGATTGTATCTGTTTTATATACTGTTTTGAGAATAGATTGTTGCTTTAGAAAAATCTTTTAAATAAAATTATTCTTCCTAATCAGTTTTTCTTATTCTAACTCCTAAAGAAAATATAATAAAGATCTTAAAATAGATTTTCTGGGCTCTCATTATACAGTTTTTCTTAACTTTTTTTTCATCCAGAAGGGAAGTTTAGTTTTTATTTTGCTTATGAGGTGCTTGTGAGAGAACATCAATCATCTTATTACTTTTTCTGCCCCCCTTAGAGGCAAATTTTTACTTGAACATTTTTTTATATTCTCTTGACAAAGATAAATACCTGTATCATAGAGTTAGTGGACACATACCTTGCAAGCAGTATATGTGGGTTTACTGGACTGTTGGCTCAAAATATAGTGCAATCTTTGTCAGTATTAACAGTCACAGTGCCCAGGAAGACAGAGGTGTTTTGTCCGACAATTGGAGGGGGAGTGTAACATTTCAGGATGGACAACTGAGATAATAGGAAGACCCTCAAGTTCATGACATATGAGGATTGGTTGAAGGAACTGGAGAGGTTTCAATGGAGAAGAGACTTGAAACAAGACTCATGTTAGCTTGATTTTTATAGAAAAACTTAACTAAAAAATAAGAGCTATTCAGAGTGGAATGGGCCACTTTAGAAAGGTGCTGGGTATCTCCTCACTGGAAAACTTCTAACAAAGGCAGAATTGACACCTTGTTGGGTGTGTAATGTGAAGAGAGGATTCTCATTCAAGAATAGGTTGGGCTTGATTGCCTCTGAGCTCCTTCCAGTTTTGAGATTCCTTGTTATTGATAGATAAATGGCACAATGACTAGAGTGCTAAACCTGGACTCAGGAAGTCTTGAGTTCAAATCTACCTCAGATGCTTACTTGATCCTGGGAAAATCCCTTTACTTCTATCTGCTGCATTTTTTCACCCATAAATATTGGCACAATCAGGGGTGTGAAGATAAGATAATATTTGTAAAGCACTTTGCAAATATCAAAGCATTATATAAAATGCTATTATTACTATGTTTAATAGTATTTTCCTTGCCTTTCCAAAAAAAGATTCTTTCTTGACATGCTGTTACTTTGGAGGCAGGGAGAAATGGTTTCAAGCTCTGCCACTGCAGTATACTGACAGAATAACCCTGGGGGGTGCTTGACCTTTCATGTAGTCAATTGTCTGGGACTATAAATTTCAGAGAAGGTACCAACCTGCAGTTGAAGGTATTTCCTCACTTGAGAGTTCCCTTTATCAGTGAAATGGGGTCCTACCTTAATTCAAATAGTTATTGACTAGTCATGGCCATCCAACTCCCAGTGTATTTGGGATTATTTCTAGTCGTCCTGATCTATATCTTGCCATTGAACTTAGATGGCTTTGGAAGAGAAATTGAGACTAGTGACTTTGCACAGTCCTCCCTCACTTAAATCCAACTTCTTTGCATCTCACGATATCATTGTCTTCTTCAAGAATGAAGAAAAAATACCAATAACGAAATCAGGTCCAGTCAGGTCAGCGGTAATTTATTATACTATATTGATCCTCATCCCTAATGTTACACATTCCTTCCTTCCTGCACTATTAGTGTTTGGTGTTGTGGGCTTTTTTTAGGAAATAGAATATAATGGGAAAAGTAATTAAAAAAAAAAAAAAACCAGCAAATCCAATAAAAATAAACCTTGCTGAAACCCCAGGGAAATCCAAGTGGCAGGTTTAAAAATGCCATTCAGAATGAACCTCCACTATGAATCATTTGAAACCTATAAAAAGGTACTAACTGTAGCAAGATTGCAAAACTAAGAAAGAAAGAGGAAAGGCAAACAGGTATGTCAGGTCACTTGTCAACTGGAAATTAGTCCAGCAATAATTAATTTAAGGAATACTTTGCAAAGGATTTCTATGCTATATTTTATTCTAAAATTTTTTTATTAAAAAATTCAAGAAGCTAAGTGGAGGATCAGTAGGATTTATGGGAAAGTGATGTTCAATGAAATGAGCTAAAGATTAAAAGAATTATTTGTTTTAGTCTTTCCTTAGAAGGTAGATATTTCTACTTAGAGCTTATCTTTTGAAAAAGGTCAGAGTCAGAATAAATAGCCATTAAGTGGACAGGATGTTCTAGACCTAACTAATTTAATCTTAAAAGCTACTTACAGAGTATGCTCTTGGTTCCTTGTAGACTAATTTTAGGCTTTTTGATACTTACATACACAAAAATGGATGTTTAGAATGATGATTCAATCACCAAGGAAATACTTATTTCAGGGATACTAGAATTAAAGTGGACTAATACATTTGCTTTTCAACAAGGGTTTAAATGAAAAATAGCTTGAGGATCCAATTTCAAGCTACAAATACTATGATCGTACAGTTATTTAGAAAATAGGACACAAGCCAAGAACTCTATTCCTCTTTATCCTGATTTTTTTTCTCTTATAGCTAATTGGTCCTTAGGATAGTTGTATTTTCAGAAAAGTTTGAAAATCTTTTCAGACATTTGGGATGCCTTGTATTAGAAGTTGAAGGAACATGGAGTGAGATGCTATATTGTCCTATTTAGGGAAATGGAGTAAGGCTAGGAAAGGATGGGATAAAATGGGGGGGGGGAATGAGGGTTTCTCTGGCTGGAGAAATATAAACAGACAAATCCCCTATTGATCAAAGCTAGAATCAGTTTGGTTCATCTATTAGGGGGAATGCAGTGCTAAGACTGTTAGCAGTAAGCTACAACAAGACTTAATGAAGATTGAGTGAAAAAGTCAAAGTGTTATCTATGAGCTTTAATGTTGTCATTTAGAGGAAAATAATCTAAACTTTTTTTCCCTCAAAAAACCTTTCACATGTTCTGCCCAGATGAAAACAACCCCCCCCCTTTTTTTTTCTTTTTTGCTTCTCTCTGCCCTAGACTTTACAACCCCTGGAATGTTGCCTTCAGCTCCCCTCACTTTTAGGATGCTATTCATAAAGGCTACTCTGATCCAATTGAGTTGCCTTCATACAGCACTTTTCCCTCTCATTTATGTCATGCATTATTTAGTGATATATACATAATTCTATCAGCAGCTTGAGGGCAGGGACTCCATCCCACATTTTCTAATTTTAGGGAGGCAGTATGGTGCATTAAATCTGTAATCACAGCACATGAGTACACATTACTCTTTGTGGTTCCCCTTTGTGAATTCAAGCAAGCTATCCATTGACGTCATTCAATCGACAGGTATTACTATAAATGCCAGGTGTAAGACCAGCAGTATGCTAGATACTGGGGAAACAAGTGGAAGAATGATAAAATCCCTTCTTTCCCTTTTTGGAGGGGAGGAAGGAAAAACTGGGTCTGTTTGTCTCTTGCAGGCTGGAAATTATAGAGAGATACCAGTGCTGCTGGACTTGAAAGCTCTGAACTCCTTTTTTTCCATTGTGGTTCACCCCTTGATGGGCACCTCCTAAGCTCTTCTGATCCCAGGGACTGATTTCACCATAGTCAATGTGGACATGATGTGAACTCTTGATCAGCTGTAGTACTACTGCAGTCCAGAACTCTCAAACCCAGTAGCATCGTGTACCATCCCCTAGTGCCACAACTTTACTGGCATTCCAAATTTGTTTGGGTCCCGCTTTCTGTAGCTGTAAAAGTAGAGGTTTGTGTGAAGTGAACTCAAATTTGAGGCTCCCTCCCCATGTTCAATCTGTGTTCCTCTGATTTGGCTTTTCTCTCTCATATATATATATATATTTTTTTTTTGATTGAGAGTGTCTTTATTGAAAGTAATACATCATTAATACATCACAAGTA
The DNA here is from genome assembly GCA_023553655.1 of Myrmecobius fasciatus. NCBI lineage: Eukaryota > Metazoa > Chordata > Mammalia > Dasyuromorphia > Myrmecobiidae > Myrmecobius > Myrmecobius fasciatus. The sequence continues at coordinate 132,701 of JAJPUD010000271.1, read as the reverse complement.
TCAAATGAGATAATATAGTTGTTAAAATATTTATCATAGTATCTGGTACAGATTAAACACTATATTAACTCTCTAATCTTGATAACTCAAACATTAAGCACTTAGTAGGTAGGTATCAGGTATGGTACAAACAGAAGGAGTTTAACATTTATTAAATTGCATTGAATCATCATTTAGCTGTGAGAAAGAGTTTTAGGGTATAAACCAGTCATGATTAGATTTTATTAGAAAAGCCTTAGTCAAAAGCCTTAGTCTCTTCAAAAATAACCCAACTAAATCTGTGTGGAGACTTGGCAAACAAAGGAATTAAAGGGAAAGGGAAAGAGATGGTAAGAGGAGAGAAGGAAGGAACAGAAAAACAAAGAAGCAGCAAAAGAGCTGACCTTTGAGGCAGAACTGGGTTCAAGTCTCACCTCTGACATGTAAAGGCTATGGGAATAGTCCATGCACCCTATTCTCCCCTCTTACTCCCCCCCATCCCCTGGCTTTGGGATTATATCATGTAGAAAGGCAGATGACAGCTCGAGCTAACAGAAGTTCCCAAATCCTTCATATCTTTGGAGGTGTGGAAAGAGGAGAATTTCCTTTTTGAAGGGGGGAAAAAATCAAGCTCTGAATTGCTGTTGAGTTTCAGTTTGGATTCCCCTTGAAACCTGAAGTGAAAACGCAGAGAGCCTTGTGTGCCCTGGGAATTGATATTGGGGGGGTGGGTTTAGAACTTCCCCTTTCTAGGTCACTGGTTTTGAGTCAGCAGTGTTTGAATGTCATTACCTTTGGATTGCCATTTGGTTGAGAGAAATGAGTGGGTGGTTTCAGGGCAGTTTCAATGTTGTTAACTCAAATAAGCAATGGAGTCCCTATTAATTGGCACCCTTCTAGGTAGATACCTTCAATGGGAAGGCCCCAGAATCCTTCCCACCCTTCAGAGACTATTATTTTCCATGGAAACTCACCACTTATATATAGAGTATGGATGGAATAATTCCTGAGATTCAACTTGATGACATCCTCCTTAGTATTTCCTCCCTTCCCTCTCTCATTCCCTTCTCTCCTTTCTTTCCTCCCTCCCTTCTTTCCCTCCCTCCCTTCTTTCCCTCCCTCCCTTCTTTCCCTCCCTCCCTTCTTTCCCTCCCTTTTCCTTCTTTTTCCTCCTTTTCCCTTCCTTTTCCTCCTTTTTCCTTCCTTTCCTTCCTTTTCCCTTCCTTTCTCTTCTCCCTTGCCTTCCTCCCTTCCTCTCATCTACCATCCTTCCTTTCTTTTTTTCCTTTCCTTCCTTCCATCCATTAGTGAATTGCTTTTTTACTTTATGGTTCTTTTTAAGAACAACTAGACTTTAACAGAATGCCTGGGAAGCCATGTTTTGACCTTCTTGGATCTGGGAGAGGTGCCTGGGGAATAATTTAAATGAGGTCTCCACCCCTAATTAGTTTTATGCCTCAGACACTAAGGCTGTGACTAGAAGGAATGGAATCCTTTCCCCAGCTGAGGTGGGCCTGAATCACCTGCCAGGTGAAGAAGCCTCCCAGCTTTTGTGGGCTGCTGCTGGTTGGCTCCTCCCCAGAGCAAATACAAAGGGGCTAGGAGGGAAAGGAGGAGCATTTTCATTAGTAAACAATGGGGTTCAGATTTCACAATTGGACAAGACTATTTGGTGTGTTTATTTGTGTAAATATACTTTAAAAAATCCCCTGAGCTGAAGAAGGAACTTTTTGAGATTGATACTGGAACATAATACTTCATTCTACAGTGATGGGGCTTGGAGCTGGATGGAATGAGGTTTTATATTGTTTGTTTGTTTTGCTCACATGTCAGTCAGGATGTGAATATTTATGGGAGAGAAGCCATGGAGGCATAGTGGATAGAACTCTGGCCCTGTGAACTGGATGATTGGATTCAATTATTCAATTTGATTTCAATTTAATACACTTTTAAAAGTACCTACTCTGTGTCAGGCATTATATACCAAGCTCCTAGGATACAAAAAGAAGTCAAAGACAGCCCCTTGTCCTTATGGAGTTTCTGATCTAACAGGGAAACAAAAATATGCTGAGCAAGCAATATATAAAATAAATGAGAAATAATTTAAAGAAAGAAAGCTCTAACCTGACAGTTGGTGATTTGTGTTGGGATTTACTCAAAAGGATGCCCAACACCAATATCAAGAGTGAATATTAGAACCAATGTGTAAGCATTTTTAGAAACTGGATCTGTGATTTTTAATGGATTAGGAAGTTTACTTTAGGAATGTTTAACAGCATTGCACCTTAACAGTTGGAAGAGAACTGAGAGGCTAAGTGATTGACTTGTCCAAAGTGGGACTTAACTCAGGGCTTTTGCCCTAAAGATTCTTCCATAACTTCCTAGTCAAACCTGTGTATATCACACATCCATTCAACAAGCATTTATTTATATGCATAGACCACAACTTATGTGCATAGAGAGATAGCATCACTTAAGGACTAGTTTTCTGATTTAAAAGCCCTGAATTTATCAAAGTCTGCTTTGATAGTGGGAATTTCCACACTGGGAGTTCTCTATGAAATGATAAAATCTTGAGGCCCAGTCTCTCCCTTAATAATGAATTTCCTTTACCTGAAAAGAACTTTTGTTTGAGAGGTGGGGAGGAGTTGGGGGAGGGTGGAGGCTGATTGGAAGCTACCTTTACCTTTATTCCAAGGCTTTATTTTTGATAGGTTTGTGTTTCTTTCTCCCTGACTTTTTAAGATTTTTTTTAAGTTCATTTTAGGTAATTGGCTCAATTTCTTCATTTATAAAATGGGAATAAAAATAGCAGCCACCTTAAAATTTTTTTGTTACAACGAAATGAGGTAATGTATATAAATCACTTTTCACACCTTTGAGTATATACTTCTAAGCTGCTGTTTAGATGAATTATCTGGCTTTTTTTTTTTTTTTTTTTTTTTTTTTTTTAATAAAAGTCCTTTAGTCCCTGATATCAGCCCATACCACCTCCAGGGGCCCAATTCAAATAGTCTTCTCTTTGGAATATTTTTCTGGAAAACTTCAGAAAGAGGAATACAAATTTCTATATTCCTCTGTCTTCTAGTAGTGGTATCCTAAGAAGGTGGCTCCTGAATCTGCAAGTCACCCAAGTTCTTTTCTATTTCTTTTTCTTCTTCCTCCAGGAGGAGTCTCAGGCAGTTTTTTGACCCAACCCTCTGGGTATCTATGAGGCCCAGATTGGATTCTTTTCTCCTTTCTTTTCTCTTGGGAAAACTATGCTATATTCCTGGAGAATCTTAATTAATATTTGTAAAATAGAGCATTAAGGGGGAGGGGAATTTTTACTTGACTTCTTCTCTCCCCCTCACCCCCCCTTATTGCTCTGAAGCAAGGCTTCTGGGGAGGAAAGAACTCTCTTTTCCACCCTTTTCAATGCCCATCTGCTTTTCCTTTCTCTTTCTCTTCCCTTTTCTTCCTTCTTTCTTTCCTCTTTCTTTCTCTCTTCCTTTCCTCCTTCCCTCTTTTCTTCCTCTTCTCCTCCTTTCCTCCTTTCCTTCCTTCTGATATACTGGTATTTCCCATGTGGATCAGCCTTTGCTTTGTAATTTATTCTTAGATAATTACCTTTAACCCTGATTGGCTCAAGATCATATAGCTCATTTATGTCAGAAATGAGATTTGAACCTGACTTCAAGGATCCTTCTTTTGCCACCATATCCCCTGCTGCTTTCTTCCCTCCTTCTCTTCTTTGTTTTTCTATTCCTCTTTCCTCTTCTCTTACAATCTTTCCCTACCCCTTTTGTCCTTTGTGTGTTAAGCCTAGTAAAATATCCCATCAGTCCAGTACAGTTAAAAACCTCAGGCTCCATAGAGCTTTTAAAAATGTTGACTGCCAGGAACAAATCTTCCATTTGCATCTCATACTGCTGTTATAAACTTTCCTCCTTGGGTTTTGACTTTTTGTGGAACTGATTAACAGTATTACAGAAGGGTATGAATTTTTGTTCTATGACCCCCAAATCCCAGCAGGATCAGAGAGTCCACACTGTGCTTTTGACTTAGTTAGATGTGTAAACCAAGATGGTTTTCCTATTCTAAGCTGGAATTCAGTAGCACATCAGCAATATTTTATTGCAACATTTAAATTGCACCTATCTTAGGACTGGTGGCTGTTAAATGTAATAACAATTCCAGATATTTTGGAGGGGTGTTTTCTTTTAGAGTGTGGAGTTAGGGGAATGCGGGTGGGAAATGGCTTGCTTTTCTGTACTAAATGGTGTGTAATGATCAGGGTTTGTGGCCCACTTTATTACCCTGTGGGGGATCACAGAATTAGAAAGATTTTCTGTATAACTTCTTAAAGATAATTCTGAAACTTAGGTATGATTTTCAACGATTTTCAGTTAATTACATTTTTTGCCTATATGGGATTGTTGTTGTTTAATCTATTTGGCATTTTCTATTTGTGGTTCTTGGACTTTACTGCTATTCAGTATTCATTCATTGATTTCAAAAGTGTGATTTGGCAATCAGCTAATTTTTTCATCTACCCATATCTTTGCATTTCACATTGGTACTTGAGTGACAAACGAAAGTAAAAAGGTAAAACTAAGTACTGTGCTTTTTAAAAGTATCTTTTTTCTTCTAAATATTCTATTAGAAATAAAATTAATGTTAGGATGCATTAAATGTGTTAAATAAGGTGGTTTATTTCTTTTGGAACAAGTCTAATATTTCTATAAGAATGATATCTTAGGTTTATGTGCACAAGCACTTCTGCATTGAGATTGCCATTGCTTTGCCTAACAGATCATACTTTCTGCTTTTCTTTTTCTGTGCAAAATTAAGTTAGATAGTAGAAATAGTTTCTTTGTCTCTATATGTCAGAATGTGTTCGCTCTCTTACATAATGACAGTTTTAAAGAATTATGTGCTAGTGGGCACGAAAGAATATTAGTCTCTTTGCAGTTTGATTAATTTGGGTTATATATCCTTTAAAGACAAGTGATTTCTTGAATAGAACTAAGCTAGTAAAGTAAAACAACCAGGTGGTAAATGGGGCAGAACGTGGCATATGTAAAATAAGTTTTCTAACATTTTGAAGAATTCACAAAGTTTACTTTGGCACAGTTATTACTTTTCACTTAAACTCTTTATCCTTTTAATAGATTGACAAGGATACTTTATTTAACATACCTAACTTTGTAAATTTTACTCAGCAGGCCCTAAGAAATGTGTAGAATTTTTTGGAAGTATTTGAAATCTTCAAGATTATGTACCAAGGCGTTAGTTTATTTTATTGTTTTAGGTTTAATGAAAATTCACTTTTCAATTCCAAATCTTAATAAGTAAAATATGAAAAATGGAAATGTTTCCTGGGAAGTTTGTTTGTAAGTTGAGTGCTCAGAGCATGGGGAAAACCATGCTCTTCTTATTAAGTATTTTCCTCATCTCCATTTTAGGAAAGAAATCTGATTAACATATATAAACAGGAATGAATCAGATAGCATATGTCAGAGGTAGTAATAGACTCCTGCTTGACTTAATTCTCAGCCTGTACTTGAAGTCACAGCTTGGGTATCATGGAGGTCCTTGGTAATCAGCATGCACAGCACCAGCTTGGACCATAGACAGCATGGGCAGTGGTATTCATGACTGGGTGCAGCTGGAAACAATTAGTCAAAAACAACACAAGAAAAGTTGGGTATTGTTTTCAAATGGGAACCTAATGAAGAAGGTACTCTTAGAATAATCTAAGAATGGTGGACTGTATAGTGGACCCCATTCTGACTCTGAAGGGAGTGTTTGAAACTCTTATCAGTTAGCATGAAGTTGCTACTGACAACAGTAATTATCAACTGAGCAAGTGTATTCATTTATGAAAAGCTCTGAAATGAAGCCCAATCCAGGCAGTAGAATTCAGATGCATGCCTTTCAGATTTCCATCCTGTAGAACTGCATCTGCTTATTAAGAGTTATCTTATGAATGTGAAAATATTTTTTCAGGCCTAAGTCACTGCACCTGTTGCCAAAAGCTATTTATCCCAATCACTTGCCTAAAGCATGGGGAGTTATTGCTTGACATTTTATAGCTTGGGGGGGGGGACTGTCTTTTCAAAATCATTTGTTGAGAAATGGAAGGAAAAAAAAAACCCAGAGCAAAAGAGTTGATTTTTATCCTAAGCACTGCTATTTGGCAGTATTTGAATTTGTACAGCATAAACTGACAATATTGATTTTTTTGCTCATAGGGCATCCCACCAGTTCTTTCTTTGATTGTCAGGGTTGTGAGATGGATTGGATTACATTGCCTATTTGGGATGCTTATGATTCTCTCCTCCTACCCAGACCCCACCTTGTTGAAATAGAAACAGATGACAAATTTTGTTTAGTGTAAATATCATTGTGAGTGATCATATAGTTAGACTTCTGATTTGGGGAGGAGGGCCCTTTGGGTACATTTGTATAGCCTTGCATTCAGTGTGTCGAAAGCTTTGACAACTAACCCCCTGTTGTTTCCTTTGGCTGTGTCAGCACCTGCCTTTTCATATCAGGACATCATAGGTACTGATACCTTAGTGTGCCCTCAAGAAGAAACTTGTTCTGTTAATGGCAGTTATCTGAGTTGAGCAATCAGCTATGTACTGCATGCCCTCATAAAGACAGAAACCATGTTTAAGTAGTAACTGAAAAAGAGGGATATAGTCTTCACTCTGTCTTTAACTGCTCCTGTGGTCCAGAATTGCAGAAGATTAATGCGATTTGTACATAGGTATTTTAAGGAACTGTGTGACTTAGGGGTGGTGGAGAGTGAGAGAGTGGGGGGAGAGGATGGCAAGGCTGTTGTGGATTTTGACTCATTTCAAGCTTTTTGCAAGCTTGAAACTAAATAATTTTGAAGATAAATCCTAGACAGTTTGTGTAAATTATAAGATGGTTTTTTGTCATCAATGATCATACAGCTTGTAAATGGCTAAGACCATTTTTGAATATCACTTTTCCTTACTCCCAAGTTACTTTTTTTTTTAATCAATGATGCACATTTTACCCCATCTATGCCTGACTTTCCTGTGCAAGAAAAGGGATTAAATGAGTTTTTAGTAGAAAATTCAGACTCTTCTAAAAAAGATTTTTTTTCTGTCATTATAATTTAGATTCTTTATTATTATTGTGGGGATTTTTTTTCTTTACTAGTCTTTATACCAACTTTTATCAGAATAAACTGAAGGATTATAATCTTTATATCCTCATGACAGACAACAACCTAAACAAAATCTTCATAGTATGTTCTGGTTTGAATAGGTAGGCATAATTCACTGATTATTGACACAGTTGGAGATGTTAGGATACTGCTGTACTTCATCAAGGGAAGCTTGCATATTTAAAGCATAATGTATTATTTAAACAATGTAAACATTCTGCTGGCTGTAAATGTTACCCACAAATCTCAGTGCCTCCTGCACAGCTTCTATTCTTGCTGTTTGAATTTGTTTGGCAGGATGTTTAGGGTAAGTATTGACCATATCCAATGGTTACTTAAAATCATATTACTCAATTTTAGTTTTTGTTTGTTCTCAATTTGATGAGACCTAGTTTTTCTCTTAACAAGGAGTAATCCAATCAAGTAAGCATTTATTAAGTATCTCCTGAGTGCCAGGTACTGTACTAGAAACTAGGAATTCAAAGTCAACCCCCCAAAAAGAAAAACTTCCCCACACCCAGTAACAACCAAAACCAAAACCTATTCTCTATCTCAGGCATCTTATTTGCTTTTAAGGAGAGAATAACAAGTAAAGAAGCATAGATGCTGCATTTATTTACCTGTTAATTTAGTAGTATAATGTAATTTTTGGATAATATTAATACAATGAAGTAATGTATTTAAACTAGTACTTTGACCTGGTTTTAGCTGCATTGCTTCAAGGATCAAACATTTTTAATATTGCTATTTAAAGCATTACAAAGTCATATAGGATCATAGGTGTGAAACTGCAAGTGATATTAAAGATCATCTAATTCCCAGCTTCTTAAAATGTGGGCTGTCAACATATGTAGGATCTTGCATCTGAATGTGAGGGTCACAAAGTTATGATTTATTATCAATAAATGTTTGATTTGTATACCTATATCATGTGCTTATATACTCAGAGTCATGTAAAAATTTCTCAGGTGAAAAGGGGATGTGACTGGGAAAAGTTTAAGAAGCCCTGAGAGTCTAGTCAGAGCCCTTCATACATCAGAGGTTTGTGTGAGTCCAGGGCTCTGATTCTGTAACTAGTATGCTCTCTAAAGTGATACCATTTAGATCAAATTCACATGAGTCCTTTTGATCCATTTTACATTGCATCCTACGTGGGTTGTTTATTGTTTCCTGAACTGGAGATAGGTGTGTGTGTGTGTGTGTGTGTGTGTGTGTGTGTGTGTGTGTGTGTGTTACGTACATGTGCATGAAAAGATCTATATACACATACATATAATGTTCATGTATCCATTTATAAATAGAGAAGGGACTTTTTTTTTAACCAATACTGTAGGTGGCTAACATTTTAAATATTTTATGTATGGTTTGTACACATTATATACTTTTCTGTACCAGATGTGACAGTTATATAGCATTATGTATTTTATGAGGTAAAAAAATATCCCTTTTAGTAATTATTTCTGGTAAAATTTCTAATAAACTTGAATAAGATGGTTTCTGTGTCTTGTCCTAGCCTCTAAGGAAGTTAGAATATTATACTGACACAGACTTGAATTCAAATGTGCGCACAGCTATTATCTAGCATAAGTCATTTTAACATTTTTCAGTTTGAAATTTTCTCATCTATAAAATGAGGTTAATAACAGCCCTTCTCAGCATTGAGACCAAATGATATAATACAGTGTCCCAAAAGTCTTAGTGTTGAACTTAAACAGATTAAAATTGTACTAAGACTTCTGGGACAACCTGAATGTATACAACTTGCTTTAAAGACCATCAAGACCTATATTTATTAACTATTATTATTACTTATATTTGCTAACGTAGACATTGATTGCTTTTACAGAAACATCATGCTACCTCACAAAGTCTTATTTATAGTTATTAATTTTTATAACTATAGTTATTATTAACTATAACATTATAACTAGTTATAGTTATTATTAATAACAATGATAATAGATTCCTAATGGGTAAAGGGGTTGGCCTGATTTCAAAATTCAGTCTCATATTCACTAGCTATATGAACTTTGGGCAAGTTCCAACCTCTCTGAGCCTCAGTTTTCTCATTTGTAAAGTGGGGATAATAATGCTTTATTGATGTAGGGTTATTATATTATGATATATAAATCCATCTTACAGAATTGTTGTGTGACTTAAATGAGTTAAAATATTTACTGAACTTCAGATACTTTAAAGTACTATATAAATATCACTGTTATTATTTCCAAAGCAAATCTATATTTCATATGTAATTTCTAGTTGTTTGAGAGCTATCATGTAGCATTTGTACAAACCACTTTAAAATTCTATGTTAATTTTTTCTTTCCCATGAGTGAATATTTATTAAATCCTCTCCCTTTTTTATATAGGTTTCAGCCGTGCAGCACTGCCATTTGGATTAGTTAGACGAGAATTGTCCTGTGAGGGTTATTCAATCGACCTCCGATGTCCAGGAAGTGATGTCATTATGATTGAAAGTGCTAACTATGGACGAACAGATGATAAGATTTGTGATGCAGACCCTTTCCAGATGGAGAATACAGATTGCTACCTCCCAGATGCCTTCAAAATTATGACACAAAGGTAAAATTTTGTGCATGTTCTGTGCCTATTTACTAGCCAAAATATAGGAAGAATGATTCTGATCTATAGGTAGATCCAAACCACTACCCACATTTTGTATTTATGGAAAGTTGGTACATGGTAGTAGAGAGAAGGCCAGTATTCATGCCAGGAAAGACTGAAGTAAAAATCTAGCCATAAATATGGGAAAATCATAGGCACCAGGTAAAAGGGACAACATAGACAGTTTAATCACTTTTTGGGGGGGTGTAATTCCAAATTTATATCTTAAATGTCCGGATAAGTTCACAACTCCATCAACATTGCATCAGTGTGCCTATGTTCTCACAATATCTCTCACATTGAAGATTCATTCCCATTGTTTATCATCTTTGATAATTGCTTAGTGTGAAGAAAGGCCTAGTGAAACCTCGGAGTTATTTCATTTTGCTCTTTCCGTCCCATTAGTTATGTGGAGAATTTTTTCTCGTGGTCATTATAGTGTGCAATTCTTTGAAAATGTCATATCCTACGACTACCTAGGGAATGTTTCTTGGGCTTTTATATTTGCCTCAGTTCTGTATATATGTTGGGACTTTTTGTTTGTTTTATTTTTCCAGACCAGTGATTTCAGTAATATTTTGGGTGTCATATTTTTGCCATTAATATGTAATTTTTTTCCTATTCTACTATTCCTCTTGTAAATGATGTTTTTATTCATCTTATTTGTGGGAAAGATTTCAGATTTTGAATAACTAAAATTGTTAGGGGAGAGAATTTCAATCACAGGTTTAAGGGCTTCTCTTCTCACCTGCCCCCACCTATGCATCCATCCCAAAGTAGATTTGTGATTTATGCTTTTTCTCAAAAATTGTTTTTTTTTTCAAATATTCTCATTTCTCAATAGATTAGTAAAAAATAAGAGGTAAAAATATCCATGAAAAGAGTTTACTTATTTTTCATTAGTGGGAAAAAAAAAGCAAAGAGAATCCACTTTTTCTTTTGTTGGTAGTATCACTTTGTCTTTTATAAAGTGGAAGTATATAAGCATTGTGTTTATATAGCTGTTGTATGTAAAAGTACTTTTTGAGTATTTTTTATAATTGACGTGGGCCTCTGTCAGTCTAATCTACCCATTATGAAAGCATCACTTTTTCAGGAGTCCTGGGAGGTAAAAACAATTTTTTATAATAATATTGATATTTAAGTTTTCAAAATAATATATTCAATAGATATTGCCCACATAAATGAAAGCTTTTTGGGGAGGGAGGGTACTCAGTAATTTTTAAGAATATAAAGGGGTCTGAGTCACTGAGCTAATCAATAATTGACTCCTTTCCATCTAAAGTTAAGATGCCCTATAACTAACTTCAGGAAAGTGCAATAGGTTGCCTTGGAATATTGTGCATTTCCTTTCATTTGAGATATGTAAGCAAAGTTTAGAAGTTCACTTGTCAGGTGTTTTATAGGAAAAAAAAATCTTTCTTAGGTTAGGAGTTGGAATAGTCTCTGAGGTTCCTTTAAAGATGTTTCTAAAAAAATTAATGCCTTTTTTGATGGATTTCTTCCTTCCTTTTCTTTTTCTTTCTTTTCTTTTTTTTTCTTCCTTTCCCCCCTTTTTTTTTTGGGGGGGGGGGTTTGTTTTGTTTTGTTTTTGCCGGGTAAGAGATGTATTTGAAAGACAGGCTGTTCAGTAAACACCTCTAATGAGCAAGACTTGGTTCAGTTCCCAATTGTGATATACCTAAATAAGGTATGATTTAGAAGGGAATTTTTTTTCACAAATGTACACCAAATGGGCTTCTCTCAGGTTCTTTCTCTGACTTTGTGGCACTTAGTAAGCTCCTCAGTGACTTAAACAATTGCCTAAGGCTAGGTTTCAGAACAGTTTCTATCTCTGTTGGTAATGGGAGTCCACATGAGGAATATCCTCTGTGAATGAAACCGTGAAAAAAGAAAAACAAAAAAGAAAACCAGAATTTAGGCCTGGCAAAGGTCCTTCCCGTGGAGGACAGCGAGATACAAATATTAAGAAACATAAAACCATACTGGGTACTATTTAAAGGCATTTATTTTTAAAGATCTATTCAGTTGATTGCATTAAGTAGTATACAAATGATTTTAATAAAAATATTTTTTTCAGAATTGTTATTGGTATATTTGCAATCAGTCTCTAATGATAATTGTTAGTCAGCATGTCCAATATAATTACAAAGAAGTTAAAATATAAACATTAGCAAATAGTATTCTTTTCCCCCTCACATACCCATATATTTTATTAAAGGGCTTGAGCCAGCCATTGAACTTGTGGATAGAATGACCTCAAGTTGAGAACTTTTGAAATTTTGGAGATATAACAAGGCAAGAACTTGAAGTAAAGGGTGTTTTGTCCTGAAATTGATGGTTGGAGAGTTTTCATCATTCCTATTTCTTTAAAGCTCCTTATCTGTGCCTTTGATTCCCTTTCAAGTTGAGAAAAAAAAAATCTCCAAATTACTCTAGGATATTGTCTTTTCTTGGGAATGTATAATTCTGTTCCCTTCAAGGGTTAGTTCTGGAACTAGGGGAAATAAGCTAGGCAGATTAGCATTTTACCCTATCATTTATTGTATGGTTTCTTCCTCTGCAGTCCTATTTCTGTATTTTGTGCTGCAGACATGACCTGGAACTCCCAAAGGCTGTACCCAGGGAAGCTTGTTTTGATGGAGACATATGCATTACTACAATAAATCTGTGGGTGGTTGTAATTCATTTCATTGCTTTCATACATAGTCCTTCTTTGTCTTTTGACAGTACAGGGCCTAGACTTTTATTTAGCATTGATATTCTGTGACATTATGCAGGTGCACATACTATCTTTCATCTATGTACCTGTTTCCAAAATATCTACTTAAATACTCAAGTGGGTATTTCCACACAGAGTTTAAGAAAACCTACTTTATAATTGCTGAATCATAGAAATATATAATTGCTGATTACATGCTATTATGAAAAATTAAGATTTTGTTGACAAGAATAGCCGTATTTAGTTTTTGTTTTTTTTTTTTTTAAATAAAGAAGTTGGAAACTTCAGGAGCTGAGGTTGTAATAGTCTTATTCTGGTGATGTCTGAAAAGACCTTTGAAAGGCCTGTTTTATTCTGCTGGTGTATCACTTCAAATAGAGCTACAAAAATAGAGGGGGAGGGAGAGGGAGCCTGACAGCCCTTCAGTGGAAGGATCATTGTCCCCTCTGTTCATTGTTGCATTTTCAAAGCATGCTCATGGCAAATATTGTTATTTATGGAGAATTTAAGAGCTATCCTTTCCCACACGTACTTGGGATTACTTTATTAACATTCTTTCTTGGCAAGTGGTTTTCTCTTTGTAATCTTAAGAAGAATGGGCTATTTAAAAAGGTTGTCAGGAAGAAAGGGTGTACAATTCTCGTCTTCGAATGTTGCATATTTTGCTTGCTTTAAGAATGGACCAACACATATTTTTTTTAAAAAATATTACAATGTTACCATTATATTTAAATTGTCCTTTTCTGTGTTTGGAAGGACAAAGATATGCACACACTAAAACCAACATTATTGAAATATACCTTCTATTTTATTCCAAGACCCTTCTATATCACATCTCTGCTCTACATAGCAACTGGGACACAGTAAGTCTCTTTGTAAATGGGATTTGGCAAATAGTGTAGGGTCTGTTTAGAAAGATTGATATTTAGATTCCTTCTCTGGGAATACTTGTGATATTACTAGGTAGCATTTGGTGAGAAAGTTCATGAGCATTTTCTAAGCAGTGGAATTTCTTTTAAGACTTAAACTGCATTACTCTTTTCTTTCCTTAGAAGAATATTGTGCTAAATAGTCACCTTGATAGTATCCTTAATAGTTGAACTGGGAACTGCCTTCCAGGGAAGTCACTTTATTTCTGACACTTGGTTGCCTAGAGAGTTAGTTCATCTGCTTCCTGAGGTTATACTTCCCTCTGCCCATAGAGTGTAAATGCACTTCTGGTTATCTGAAAATTACTGCTCCTTATGGTGCACAAATAAAGCACCATCCAAGAAAAAAATTTACCAGTCATTATCTTCATGAAAAACTATTTCCATCTCTAAATATTTGTGGTCCCGCGTATTGCTCTATCCAAGTTAAATTCAAAACAAGTAATAATTTTGTATCTTTTATTTATCGATACCTTTTCTTTAGGCAGCTAGGTGGCAGAGTAGATTTGAATCCTAGATGTGAAATCAGAGAGATTATTTGACTTTGAATACTGTTTTAGACACTGACCAAATAATTTCTGGAAAGTCATTTAACTGCTCTCAGCCTTGGCTTCTTCATCTATAAAATGGGGATAACAGCACTTAACTCCCAGAATTGTAAAGATAAAGTGAGATATTTGTAAAATGCTTTGCAAACGTTAATGTACCATGTAAAACGCTAGTTATTCTTATCATGAATATTCTTGTTATATCTTCTCCTTTCCAGATAGACCCCTCTCTTACCTGGTGAACCATCACTTGTAATAAACTATTTACAGAGGAAAAAATGCAAAAAAACCCACCCCCAAACAAACAAAAACAACAAACCCCACAGAAAACCAACCAACACGTTGCCATGTATGACAACATTCTCACACCATGGAAGAAGAGCAAGTGCACTAATGTACCTAAATGTGTACATTCATGTTGCACAGATAGGATTATAGAATGATTTTATGGCCAATTCTCAATTACATAACTGCTGATTTGCATCATTGTTGTACATCTCCAGCTTTGGTTGCTGACACATGATTCTTTTCAGTCTGGTTAACTGAAGAGTGATCTCTTCCCAAAAAAACCTAACTTAAGTCTCTTTCAGATATGGACTTAAGCTTTCAGTTAAATATGTATACATTTTTAGGAAGGCAGCATTTCAGCAATCATATTTTCCCACTGTAAACACACTTTGAAACAGCCCTCTAGAAAGAAAGAAATATGATTGTCTCTAATGGATTTAGTTAAACAGAGTTAACCTCAAGGGACAAATAAAATATTTCCTTAAAAGGTTACACGTGTTTAAAAAAAAAGAGGAATGATAGGAATTTTTAAAAGAAAATATTGGTTAAGATGGTGAGAAACCAGAGGATTTTATTAATAGCAGGAGCAGTTAGTGATTAAAATGGAAATAAGTTGAGGAGAAGCTCACTTGTAGTTGTTGAGTAGTTCCTTTGTGTTCAATAGTTTTGATGAGTAGAGTAGGACTGAGACTGCTCAGGTGTCCCCACTAAATCTGTCACCAATATGGCGAGCCTCAGAATGGGGAGGGCTGCCAGACTGCTTAAAAAGGGCTTTTCTAACATGGCCAGAAAAACAAATAGGTTAAAGCTTTTGTGTTCATCAGAAGTAGGAACAGGTGGGAATTGCCATTATACTGAGTTAGAAAGAGAGATTTAGACTTCATCAATCAATCATCTTTTTCTCTTAGTAAGCAGAATAAACTCAGATATCTTTTCAAGGAAATTCATGTCCAACCATATTATTGGAGTTCAATCAGAACTTTACTAGTTTCAGCTTCCTTTTCTACAAGATGTTTATCAAACCTAAGTGAAAAACCAGCAGCAGATTTTATATCATCTCTTTTTTTCTATAGTTGTTGCATGATAAAATATCCCCTAATTTTAAGGAGCAACATTAATTTAAATTTTAAAAACCTATCTAAAAATTATTAATATCTAAAATAATTTTCAATAAAATATTGAAATTGGAATAAGATTACTTGAAAGTTGGAGTGAGGAAAGACTTGGTTCCTCATTCCATTATTGATGCTTAAATAACTGTGTGATCATCCTGGACAAGTCATCTTTCTCTGAACCTCAGACAACTGTCTAGGAATTACGTTCAAAGTTATAGCCTAGAAGGTAATAAATATAATTTTCCTTGCCAGAGGGAATTCCCAGAACTGAAGGAAATTTTCTGTGCTAAGGAGACCATAGCTATTCATGTACTTTATATATTATAAGAGTATAGTTATGATCATATATAAGTATAATCACATATTATAATAATGTAATTATGAATACTATACTGACATGTAGAACACAGTGGTCAAGAAAGTGATTCATCCTCAGTGCATATAAAGAGATATGTCGTGAATTTCTTGACCCTTTAAATTTAGTCACTAACAATATCTGTATTCCAAGGTAAATATTTCCTTCCTTTTTAATGTCTAAATTTTCAAATATTTTAAAAAGCATTTGTATTTTTAGTAGTTTATGATTATATCTTTTATTTTTATCAAAATATTTTTTGTGGCTCCTTTGCAAGCACCTATGACTGTATGACAGACACTGAGCCTGGTGCTAGAGGTCCAAAGAAAGGTAAAAAGCATTTCTTATTCTCACAGACTTCAGTCTAAACCATGCAGCCAGGTACTAAGAGGTGTTTCATTGTGTCTGACTCTTCTTCATACTGCCCTTGGGTTTTTTTTGCCAAATCCTTCATAGTTAAGTGACCTGTCCACCATCACACAGCCAGTAAATTTCTGAGGCCAGATTGGAATTCTGATCTTCTGAGTCCAGACCCAAGGCTCTGTCCATTGAGCAACCTAGCTGTCTCCACAAACAAGTTCTAGATGGGGTAAAATAGAGATAAACTCAGGAGGGAAGGATCTGGCAATAAGGAATATTAGGGAAGACTGGCAATAAGGAATATTAGGGAGGAGCTTCTTGCAGAAGGTGAGGCTTGAAATAAGCCATGGAAGCAAGGAGAGGGGAGAATGGGATAGGCATGGGTGGATAACTCATTTTTTGTTATCCTCCTCCATTAAATTGTTAGCTCCTTGATAACAGGGAATATTTTTCGTTTTCTTTGTACCCTTCATGCTTAGCATAATATCTATACATAGTAGGCACTCATTATTTTTTGATTGATCTGGTCATGGCTGCTTACAGTTGACTTGCTTAGTAGCTATGTCAAAGGGAAGAATGAAACCCATTCTAAAGTTAACTCTGTCTCCCTATTCTTATTCCACACTTTGGCTCTTGCTAACAGGGTAAAGCTTGTAAATGAATTTAATGTGTTATTCCTAGCTATCATCTTTGCATTTTTAACAAGGACTTCTTGTAACTAGTAGCATAGAATCAAAGAAGGGACATTAGAAATCACCTAATTCAACCTTCTCATTTTACCGATGAAGAGACTGAAGGCCTCAGAGGAACTGGAGAATAACTTGATCTATTTCAACCCCCCTCCTTTTATAGAGTAGAGACTTGGCTCTAACATGCTTAATGTGACCTGAGGGTGGAGAAAGATACTAACTTGCATTTCTATCATACTTTGAGGTTTGCCAAGTGTTTTATGGATACATAATCTCTTTTGGCCATAGACTTACATCTAGAGGAAACATAGATCATTGTAGATTCATCTCTCCTCTCATTCCATTTTATGGAGGAGAAAACTGAAGCACAGAAAAGTTAGTTGACTTACTTAAGACTATACAGTTAATAATAACTGGCAGAGAGCAGAACAGAGATTCAAACTCTGGCTTGTATCTTCAATTCTCCAGAGACACTCAGATATTGTCACCAAATTGGAATTGGAACTTAGGTTTTCTGAGTTACAATCTAGGATACCAATTTTCCTTAATTAACCCATTAACTCAAAGGAGTGATTTGATTGATGAGAATTTGGGGAAGGAGGTACAGTAGTGCCGGGTGGGTATGGTTTTGTGCTTCAAGCCACTTGCAAATGGTGGTTCTTGTTTAGTGTTTGTTCCTTGGCTCATTCTGCTACAGCAGGTGTGGGGGAAGGTCGAGAATCTAATTATGCCCTGTTTCACATAACTCAGTTTAGTTTCTCAGCCAACATGCAGCTGTGAGTGGTTGGAATGGAAGCCAGGCTGGTTTCCCTTTTGCTGAGGATTAAGCTGAAGGATGTTTTTCTCCCTTCTCTCCTGGGGAAGGCATATGGCTTGCCCTTTCTTGGATGCAAATGGACAATGTAGTCCATTGTTTTGCATTTGAAGAGAGCATTTTTCTGAGTAGTCCAAGTGCCCTCAGTCTCATTTTACAATGTTTCTGTGACGAGGACAAACAGGATCAATCTCACTTTACTGACGAGGAACTCTGAGCACAAAAGATTGAAAGGTTTGGCCAGCTGGGCGCTGAAATCTCTTCCTAAGAATTGGGGTCTTCTAGGAACACTACATTTTTTTTTTTTTTTTTTTTTTTTACTTCTTCCTCCTGGGCGTGTAATTCTGTGTTTTCGAATAGGCTTCCTCTCTGGTGCCTTATTGTTTCCTCCAGCTTCCTCTTCAATCCTATCACCATGTCTATAAAATGATAACAATAACTTAGTCTTCTACCCATAACTTAGTCTTCTACCCATTTCACAGGGATGCAGTGGAGACTAATAAGAAGCATGTGAAACTGTATGAAGAAAAAAGCTGCCTAAATACCTATACATACTAAACCTTGATATAATTTGCTATGAAAAAGTGATGGCAGATGGAGACTTATCAGAATATAACTAGGAAAAAATCTATTAAAATGCAGTCACAGCTTTACCACTATGTTATGGCAGACTTCATGATTATGGATTCCAGCATTTATATACTCTCTTTGACATATAACCCTCTCAACTCTTATATTGATCATTCAGTCTTCCTAAAGTTAACTGCATATCCAAATTGGAACTTCATGGAAGTGTGTTACTGAGTTTCCTTTTCATGACCTTTTCCTTAGAAGGAAAGAATCTCTTTAAGATTACCCTAATTTAGGGTCTTTATATTTCTTTTCCCCCTTTTGCAGATCCCATCCTTAAAAGGAAGACATAGAGAATAACTAAATAATCATAATTTCAAATGATATCTTACTGGTTATGCCTCTTATTCTTTAGACCTTGCAGAGAGAACTCTTTGCTTAGAGCATTTAATCTTTCCTGTCTTGTCCTTTAATTACTTGTGTCTATACCTTAGCATTTTTTGTTGGCTACCCTGTGCCTTCAGAGAAGGTAATTGGGTTCTTTATCTTTGGATCCTCTAGAACTGTGCTTAGTACAAAATCTGGCACACTAGTAGACTTTTTACTAAGTGTCTGCTAACTGATTGATGAATAGTCTAGTTGTAAATTTTGTTTTTCAGTTATTGAATTAATGAAAAGTCATTTTTATTTGTTTATTATTTATTTTTTGCTGAGGCAATTGGGCTAAGTGATTTGCCCAGAGTCACACAGCTAGGAAGTGTTAAGTGTCTGAGACCAGATTTGAATTCAGATTTTCCTGACTTCAGGACTGGTGCTCTATCCATTGCACCATCTAGCTGCCCCAGAAGTCATTTATTCTTTAAGTGCTTACTGTGTGTCAGGGACTGTGTCAAGCATTAGGAAAAAAAACAAACAGGGGGCAGCTTAGGTGGCACGGTAGATAGAGCACCAGCCCTGAAGTCAGGGGGACCTGAGTTCAAATCTGGCCTTAAACACTTAACACTTCCTAGCTGTATGACCCTGGGCAAGTCACTTAACCCCAATTGCCTCAGCAAAAAACAAACAAATAAGCAAAAAGTAGTTTGCATTCCCTTAGAGGAGACAGGACATAAGAGTTTCAAAAGCAAAATGTGTTTCAAGAGTATGTGGCCCCTGCAACATGATTTCGGAGATGGCCTGGGGCCAGTCTAAAGGCTCTGGTCCTCTGCAGAGAAGAGGAGAGGAGACCAGGCAGCTTAGTTTGGAGATGCTGAGCAATGTGTGCAGTAGCAAAAGGCCACAAGTTGAGAGCTCATTGATCAGAACCCAGAACTCCAGTGGTGGGATTTTGAGTTCAGATTGAAGGAGTTATTGGAACAATTGGGTTATGAGAGTTCAGTTTAACAGTTGTATTCAGTGGTGGTTTGCTATGAAACTTTGCCTCTTAACTTGGGGAAACCATATACTTGTACTCCTCATCCCCAGTGACTGAGACTAGAGGTTGTGATGAAAGCTGTGCAACTTTCAAATAGACAGAGGACACATCTCACATTCTTTCATTAGGATGAGATTTATCTAGGGGAAAATAAAGCAATAACTCATCCTCCTAACCTGCCATCAGTTCAGCAAACACTTGGAGTTATTTTTCCATTAGGTGATGAATTTCCTCTGATCCTCTCACCCTAGCCCCTTGAGAACAGTTCTATCTCTTTTCAAGAGAGCTGGCAGGGTTGAGGGGTGCATTGTATGGCAGTGGAACAGAAAAGAGCCATTAAACATAGTTCTGGACTCTAAAACCAACTGTGCTATGGCCAGCATGTCTAATTGGCCATCTCCCATGCTGGGTGAGAATTTTAGATTAATAAAAGAAGGGTTCCATTCTAGGTAGGAGAGGAAACCCAGAAAAGGAACTGAGTGACAGAAAGTTGGAATGAGCCAAGTTAATTATCCTTTTGTTCCAAAAAGAAAGAGTTAGAGAACGAGACAGACATCAAGTATACCTAGACATGTTCTTGCTTCTTAGAAGCCTCAAAAGAAACATTGTCTCAACAAAGGGAGCTGTCCCTTTCCTTCCTTTTCCTGAAAATGGGAAAAGCAAATCTCTTCCTGGATTCTGTAGGCTCAGAGAAGGCATGTGTGAACTGTCAGTGTCTCTTGATAATTCTCATTAATGTGCGGCTTTTTGCCTTTTGTGTGTTGTGGCTACCAGCCTGGAGAGTCGGAATCATTCTCTTTAAGGGAGCAACACCAAAGAACTTGTCTGTGCTCTCGCCTTAGGGGCCGTTCACACTTGGCATCCTCTGAGTGGCAGTAGGAACAGTTCTAAGTCAAATCATCATTTGAGAGTATTCTAACTAGTAGTGATCTAAAATAAAACTTCTATGTTCTCAGGCTCAAATGATGGCTTTAAATATACTTATATTTGATCAAAAATAAAAGATAGTTGGGGCTACTAGGCTATATTCATTTTGGGGGGGGGCTGTGGTTTGTACTAATGACATACAATATTGTAAAAGGAACAGAGGTGTTAAGTGTGAGAGAATCAGACGGCATTCTAACTTAACCTATGGTACTCTGAAGCAAAGAAGTCCCTTAAATTCTCAGAGCTTTGATTTCCTCATCTCTTAAAGGAGGGGGTTTAACTGGATAGGCACAAAGAGTCTTGCCTTAGGTTCAGATAGTAGATAGAGCACTGGAGTCAGAAAGTTCTGAGTTCAAATCCAGCCTCAGGACTCTTATTAGCTGTGTGACCCTGGGCAAATTACTTAAATGCAGTGCCTCAATTCTTCTCCCTTCCCCCCAAAAAACAAAAAACCAAAACAAAACAACCCTCCACTGGGAAAAAAAAAGGAAGTGCATAGTAGTACAAAAACATGGACATGGAAGGTGGGAATATCATTTGTGCAAGAGATAATAAAGATGGCCTGGATCACAGTATAAAGGGAGATATTGTATAAGAAATTTAGAAATGTGTACAGGTGTCAGGTTAGAAGAGATCGTAAGCTAAAGGAGTTTATAGTTGATCCTAAAAGTAACAGGAAATCACTAGAATCTGGTGAGTATTGAGGAACAAGGGGTGAATGGAAGAGATGACACTTACATTTGTTTAGGAAATAGTCGTCAGTTTTTAAATATGTTTTTTTGTGTGTGGTATACGATTCCTTTGGCTTTTTTTTTAAACAAAAGTTCCATATTTAGCTATACTAAAATCCATCAATGCACATTTTTGACATGTAAAATAAAAATTAAATACTGATATACAGCTATTAAAACAGCAATTTTATTATATGACTTCTTTTCACAGTTATTTTTAAGAGTCATTGAAAGTTACAGGTATCCTAAAGCTAAGATAGGTAGGCTGACTAGTAGTTAGTAATTGATGAAGCTGAGATTTGAGCTCAGGCCCTGGAACACAAATTATAAGTTGTTGACTTCTGGGTCATAGATTTAAATTTGGAAGGAACTTCATGGGTCATGTGGTCCTCATTTTTCAAATGAAAATACTGAGGAAGAGACAAGTGAAATGATTTGCCAAAGTTTACCAAGGTAGTAATTAGATAGTACACTTAGGATTTGAACCCCAAACTTCTGACATCAAATCAGTGAACGGTACCACGTTTTCAGCCATACCTTATTTCATGGAACAAGATTCAGGTCATTCTATTTTCTGACTCTGATTTTGTTCCTTTTGAACAATTCAAAATTTCAGGGATCTACGATTTAGTCAATGTGGTTAAGTCTTCTAGTAAGGCATAATACAACACTTTTGTGATTTGATAGATAATCTTTGAGAGTTGCTGTGACCCTGGAACTTACTACCTTGCAGTATCCTGATTTTGAGTTTCCCTAAATTTAGAAAGACTGGTCCTTTGATTAGGGACAGAAGGTTTGGATGTAGATCTGCAATCAAAGTCTTTCCAGCTTTGTAGAACCTTCAAGAGCTTGGAATAAGGTAGGATAACTTATAGACCTAAGATCACTAAGACATTGTAAGATCTGAAAGGACTAAGTATTAAAATAAGTCACTTTAAATATGTGATCGAAAATAGTCCTTAAAAATAATTCACTGGTATAGATGTTACAGGCATTATCTGTATTTTACATGAAGAAACTGGGAAACACAGAGCCAGGATTACTTGATGTCAGGTGATTCTTTGGGGTCACTGAGTTTAGCCCTTTTATTTAAGCAAGTGATAAAAACTGAGGGCCAGGGAGGTTATGACTTTTCCAAAGTCTCACAGTGAGGAGTTGATCTAGCCTTTCTTTTCCTAAGCCACCTTCCATCTCAGACTCAGACAGTGCTTGTTGTCCTTTGCCCATGATTAATTTTCCCCTCCCCCATTCTCTGTATCATTCTGTTTTGTTGATTTTATTATTATTATTATTACATCTGGTAACAAGGGAAGAAGTTACATGAATCTATTCAACATTTTTATCTGTGACTTTCATACAGACATAAATGACTTCTTCATCAGGTTTTAAGGATGCTATGAAGCGGGGGGAAAGGGGGGAGGTGGTGTTTAATACAATGGATGACACTATTGATTTCCCTCCAATATCCAATAGGCTAGAAAAGTGCCTAGATTTAATAAGATGAAAATGAGTAGGAAGGGATTGAAACATTACAATTATGTTTAAGAAGTCAGCTGCACCATTACTGGATAAGTTCAGTGAGGCTAGACAGGAGTTTCTGTGAGAAACCTGTTGGTTTTAGTGGACTTCAAGTAAGATCTGAGATCAAAGGTATATCATGATAGTCCCAAAAGTGTGGTTTTAGTGGACTCTTAAGCAAAATAAAGGATCAAAGGTATAACATGACAGCCTAAGTAATGCTAGAAAGACATAACATTCAAAATTGAAAGAATGAATGGTCCCCATAATACATTGCACCTAACTGAGGAAAGCTAGAATATTCTGTTTATCTTAGTAATCCTTTTTTAGTTTGGAAGGACATTGGACAACTGAAGCACAACAAAAGGCCCCAAGCAAACAGGCCCCAGAAATTGTATCATATTAGATCAGTTGAAGGAATCTGGGATGTCTTGCCTGGACAAGAGATGACCCAAGGAGATAGGATACCTGTCTTTCAAGTATGTGAAGGCCTGTCATGTGGAAGAGACATCAGGCTGATTTTGTTTGGCCTATAGACAGATCAAAGTGTTGGGATCTCAGAGGCATTATTTGTATATGATACATTCAGTAGAGCTATTGTAGCACATACTTGAAGTTTCTTACAAAAGAAGGATAAGTCACTTTATAAGGTAGGGAATTCCATTACTCTAGATCTTCAAAGTAAAGGGTATAAGAACACATATGGTTGGTTTCATAGTTGTAGTTCTTGTCCAGATGTGAAGCTGGACCTGATGGCTTCTAGTCCCTCATGGCTCTAAAGATTTTGCAATTTTGTCATAATATGAAATAGAGAATTACCTATTATATATTTATAAAGTCACATTTGGGGAGGTTGATTATTCAGCTATCAGCTTATTAGTTTGCAAATCTTTTTTTTTTCAGGTTCTCTGATTGGTTCATGCTTAATTTATAAGGAGTAAGAAAGTAGTAGGGACATTCTATGTTTGTTAGATTTTTTTTTCAAAAGGGTTTTATTATTGTCTAGTAAAATTGTTATTGTTCTTTTATTCACTTACAGCTTATTGAAAATGTTACCTTAACCCCTTTCTTTTCTGTTTCCTTGTTGGTGTTGCTGGTATACAGAATTTGTACCTTTTTTTGTTCCTTGGGTTATTATATAGTTTGTTTATTATTCAATGGAATGGTAATATTTAGGAAAGAAAAAATAGGGAATGTCACTGGTTTAGTGTCAGACAAGAAACCCCAAGGAATATAACAAATTATTTTTCCTTCTACATGAAATCTATCAATGCTTTGGCCTAAAACCTCTTTCATTATATTGTAGAACATGTTTCTTTGTAATAAATTATTAAATGAGATGATTTATTTGGGGGAGGGGGACTCCCTTACCATTAAACTTCAAGAGTAAGAAGTGTAAATTCATTCCACACTGATGGATTATTATATTGTTTTCATAATAATTGTTTTAATTATTGTATAGTTATATTCTTAGAATGTGGGAAGCATAAGATTTTCTGTATCATGCCTGTTGTTCAAAAGATTTTCCATAATTAGCTGTTAGTTTCTCTTTCTAGTAACAGAACTTGCCAAATCAATACCCAATATTCATTCAACACGGTGGATATTAATTTTCTCAGTAAGATTCATAATTTGCTTAGTTTTTTCATATATAGCATGACCTTTTGGGCCTGCCTTAAAGTGTTCTCATTTAATTCATGCATGACTATATTTAATACAGAGATGCATTTATGAGTTTTTTGAATCTATGATCCTTCAGTCTTATAGTGTGTGATGGAGGACATCCCTTTTGCGTACATAGTTATGTTGCTGCAATATTAGTCATAACAATGCCATTATCTGATAAGTTGATTTAGTACTTTATACATGCATTCATATAGCCGTTTATCACAACCCTTGCTGAGTAGACCTTTATTAAGCTGTGATGATTGCTGAATATGAAATGTAACCAAGATTATTTTTTTATTCAAATATAATTTAAATATTCATCAAAGAGGAGTTATACTTGAAACTGACAGAGACTATTAACATCAAGAAATATAATTAACTGCACTGGGTATCATGAAGCAGAGTTAGCCAAATAGCCGAGAGGTCTAATTGCTCCAGAGTTTGAGAAGCAATAGTTTTATTTTATGTGGTAGCTGTGGAATTAATAGTAATGTGGTTTCCTATGTGGGCCAATTAAAAGCTGCCTGTTAAGGTTCATTGCTCTATAGGAAATCCATTGAATATCACTTAGTAAACAGGATTGACATGTTAAAAAGTACATGAGGTTGGAGGAGGATGCAAACCACAAAATACAAAGAATAAGTTGATTGAATTTGTGTTTTTGTAAAAACCAAATTCTTTGCTTTTGTTTTTATGATATTAATAAAGAGCACAACAAAAGTCACTATTAATTGTATTGGTATGCATATATAAAACATCACCTATGATTGTTTATGTATAATCATATAGATATAGATGATATGATATATGATGTAATAATACTCATTCCAAAGTAGAAAGTGAGATTGATAGCTTTGTGCAACTATGCCTTACTTAAATCCACTTCATGAGCAAGTCAGGATATTACCTCATGATGCCATTGATCTTCTTTGAAAATGAAGGATGAAAAACAACATTCAGGTAGGAAAATTGGGACCTCACTTAAACTCAAATGTAGAAAACTGTATGTTTAATATACTAGAAGTTTACTTTTACTACATAGTGGTCTCTTGGCTATATAGTAAAAAACAATATTCTGATCTTTGTAGCCGTTAAACTTTCTGATTGGATTAAGTAATTATTAAACCCAACTGATTTTTATATTTGGCCAGTCTACAAAGTTTTTTAAAATAACTGGACATGCACTTTTTTGTTTTGTTGTTTTTGTTTTTGTTTTGTTTTGCCTTTTGGACATTAACAGGAGCTCCAGAATGGAAAAAAAAATAAGGGCCAAAGATAAGAGATAGATAAGATTTTTCTAGTGTTTCTTGTCCCCTAATAGTGATGTTTCAGGTAATCACTTAATAATTTGATCATGATTTGTAAAAAATAAATCCTGCTTCCTTGATTGTATCTTTTTGAATATAGTTCATGATTTTATTAAAAAGAGAAGTCTTTGTTGCTAATTTAAAAAAAATATTCTCAGGATCTTAGCACTAATCTACACTTTTGGATATGTAGAGTTCTCTTAAGAAAATTTGACATTTAAGTGTTTAGTTAACCACAAGGTTTAGTATGTACAATGAAATATGAAAATGTGTTTTAAAATACCAAGGAATGCCGTCTGTGAAAAGATTTTCTTTCAGTCATTCATTATTTAATGTGCTTAGCCTATTTATATCAGTGACATAAGAGGGAATGCTCGTCTCTCTGAAGAGTACCATTTTTGCTGCTTCACAGAACACTGCCTTGTACTCTCTGGCTTGCACATGGTGTTAGCAGGTATTTAAAGCACTTCAGTCCAACATTTTATAGGTCATGATGAACTGATCCTATAAAACAAGTTACTGCATTGAAGTTAATGTGCTCTCAGAGTATAACATGGAATAAATGCTGCACTTTAGGGGATTTGTATTATTTTTAATTTGCTTTGCAAGCATCATTTGGAGACAAAGAAAAGCTCTTATTTGATTTAATTGTCTCTAATAAGTATAAACGAAACTTGGTATGTGCCTTGCAATACATTCATTCATTCATTCATTCAACAAATGTTTATTGAATATCCACTAGATGTGTTGCATTATATAGGTTATAGAGATTAATAAAACATGGCTGCTACCTCCAAGAAGCTTATAGACTTGAAGACTAGCTCATGAAAAAAAGAAAAGAAATTTACTCTATAATTTTATTGTATATTTGAAAGAAATAGCAGGTTGTGCATAGTAGATTTGCAGTTTAATGTACAATTATCTTTTTTATTGTATTGTGTTTTTTTTTTTTAAAAGACCATAAGGGACAGATATTAGACCTTTGATTTCAGTGACTCCTTATGAGGAGCTGCTTTATCAATACAAGTCACTGACTTTTCTGAAACTTAATAGTGTTAAGAGAGTTTCCAAGAACAGTTGATCAAAGGACTTGCTCAGAACCACAGCCAATATGTGTCAGAGTTAGGGCTTAAATCCAGATGTTTCTCCATTAGGTTTATAAAGTACATATGATATAAAGTAGACGTTTATTATGTATGCATGTCTGTATGTTAAATACTTGTGAAAACACAACATTTCATAGTTGGAGGAATTCTCAGCAGCTTTTCAATCTGTTCCATATCTTAAAGGTGTTCCTTGTATAGTGTGCAAGTAGTAAACCAGTCTTTATTAAGTATTATATGTAGAGAGTATCTTAGGATCTGTCCTTGGTCCTGTGAAGTTTAGTAGTATTGTGAATAACTTTGATAAAGGTATAGATGACTTGCCTGTAAAACTTTTTACAAATCCTGCTGATATTTGCTGGTAGTATGACCATTGCTAGGTCATTTAAATTCTCTTCAATCTTGTTTTCCTCATCTTTATAATAAGGTAACACCTATTCCACAAGTTTGCTAGCAGGATCAAAGGAGATATTATAAGTAAATCATTTTGCAGAACTCTTAAGTGCTATCATTAAAGAAAGGACTGTTACCATTAAAGGAAGAAGAGAATTTTAATGGTCAAGGGTATGATAATATTGTATTCATATAGTGCTTTAAGGTTGGCCGAGTGCTTTACAAAGATTATCTCATCTTGTCCTCGTAACAGTCTTGGGAGATGGGTGCTATTATTATCATTTCACGGAATCTGAGGCAGAGGTAAAATGTCTTTCTCAGGGTTACAAGTGTATAAGCATCAGAAGCTACATATAAACTCAAGTTTTACTCAATCCAGGCCTAGCAGTCTGTCCACTCTTCCATAGAGCTCCCTAGGTCTACCTATTGCAAATCTATTGGGGCAGAAGAAGACAAGATGAAATCAGGAGATAGTAAGAAATCTAGACTGATATAGTACAGAGCATTGTTGTGAAACAAAGCACAAATCCAGGTATTACTTCTTCCATCATTGGTGGTTGAAATGACTTCCCCTTCCTCAATCCTTTCTCCTTATCTTTTCTTTTTTTAATTAATGTCACTTATATTCTATATTCTTCATTGTACGCATCACTTAGCACACTGCCTGGCATTTTCTAGGTTGTTAATAAATGCTTGTTGCCTGATTGAGTATAGATTAGTTTACTTTTCATCTTCATACTCTTAAACACTTGGTAGTGTGCTTGTTGATTCAGTCACATAGAGTGATTGAAAGGTGAGCAAATAGTTCTAATGTCAAAACCACTTCAAAAATGCATATGTCAAGGTCCTAGGATTTCAGTGGGGTGGAAGCTCCTTCTGCCCTAACAGAGCACTAACTCCCCTGTAACAGCATGAGGTTCCAAGGGAATTAACCTGATGTACCCACACTGACACAGCAAGTAAATGTCAGAGTTGAGATATGAACCCAACAATTCTTAACTTGAAGCCACTGACTGCTTTTCTTGTAGCACAGAAAATTTTGCTGGAAGTGAAATTTTGAAACTCTTAATTCACAAATTGAGGAGAATCTTTACACAATTGTTTACTAATATCTTCTTATGATATATGATGGGCATTGTTCAGGTGTCATCATATGCCACAAAGAAAGTAGTCTTAATTATTTAGCAGAGGGAGAGACTATTTTCCATTGAATCAATACAAGGAGACTTGTATGGATATGATATTTGAGCTAGGCCTTAAAGGATGGCTGGAATTTTAATAGACAACTTACTGTCCAAAGGAAGTCTACTGGGATGATGAGAAGAACATGCCATGGGCCTATAATTTGAGAGAACAGAAATGTTTAGCCCAACAAAGAGAAGATCAGTGAAATAGCAGAGTACTGTTCAAACATTTTATGGGTTGTCATATAGAAGCAAGTTTTGCCTTACAGGTAAAAGAAAGGCAGAGTTGGTTTATATGGAAGAGAAATAAAAATCCTTTCAGTTTGAGCTGTTCTGAAGCAGAACAGATAGACTACCTTGGAAGATAAGCAGTGACACAAAAGCAAGATTTGTTAACTAGAGGACCGTGAACTTTTTAAAAAAAATCTTTTTTTTAACTATTTCAGTATAATTGATTTCTATAGCCATTTCTATTTCATAGCCACTTTATTTTGTACATTTAAAATATTCTGAGAAAGGCTTCAGACTCCTAATACATCTTTTCTTTGCCTCCTTTCCCCTCAAAATAAGTTAAGAAACTCTTAACATGATGGAGCAAAACCTTGGATGACTGAGACCAAAAATGTTCAAAAAGGAATTAATGTTTAGTTCTTTTCTTATTCTGGGATTCTATATTGCAATCACAGTTTCTCAGATTAAGTGTTTGATATGGCATTGTTGAATTCAGTTTTGTATTTATTTGGTTTGAGGATGATTTTTGGCAGGAAAGTAAATGGGGTGAGGAAGAGGGCATACTACGATATATCTTAAAAGTTTTATGTCTCTGTTATTGGGAAGAGTACACATCTTTAGCAGAAATAGGAAAATCAGAAAGAGGGGGGAGATAGTTTAAGGGAAAGCATTTAAACATTATTTAGGCCATGAAGAATTTATTGAATCCAAAGAACTTTTAGGGGGGAAATGTCTGGCATGTGATGTAGAAGTGAAATTAGGGAGATGTCAGTGTTGGGGATACAGACTTCACTGTAATTACCAAGTTATCGTGAATGTGAAGGCTAGTTCTTAAAAAGCTTTAGAAATTTTTTTTCACTAAAATATCCAAGTTGAAAACATTTGACTGTTTTTAAAATCCCTCATGAGTCAGTTAAATTAGAGGGGAAAAGGTACAATTTGAAACTTAAGAATTTAAAGTAAGGTGTCTGACTGGGTGGATAAGGGTAGAAAAATATTTTGTTAATAATGATTACAGGGAACTTTGCTTTAGAATTACTTGTCAATATATATTTTCTTTCTTTTTTCCAAGTTTACCTAGAGTTTGTGTGTTAAAAAGATTTTAATTAATTGTGCTGCCAAAGTTATGTGCCTAAAAGTAGTCTTTCTTCTTAGATGTATATGCTTTTTTTATTTATGCCTAAATTTTTTTTATACCTAAATGACACTGAGAAAGAAAGGATCATATCCTCTTGAATAGTGTATATATAATAATAAAAATAATGTTCTCAAATAGTTGTTAGATTAACTATGGTAAAATTGTGTGTGTGTGTGTGTGTGTGTGTGTGTGTGTGTGTATAGATAATCTTTCTGCCCTCTGCCCAGCCCCCTTCCCACTTGGTCTTGCCCAGCAGAGTAATTATTCATCTGATATTGAACAGTATATCAAGATATATTTCACTGTGTTTTCACTAAAGAATGGTCTTACATAATTCATGGTCTGTTGTTTTACTGATATGTTCTGAAATATACAACTTGTGTATGGCAAATTCATCATCCTCTCAGGACTCAAAAATTCTAGAGGGGAGAAGCATATTCTACCTCCATCTCTTCATATTCTAATCCCAGAATTGCAGATAGGTGGGAAAACTTTCATTTCCTTTCCATATTTAGCTTCCTTAGATAATTCTCCTGCCTTTGTGACTGAGATATATGAAAAGGACACCTCCTGGAGTCATGTTTTAAAAAGAGCACTTTGGGTAATATGTTGTAGACAGAATACTTGTGCGTTAGCGTTCAGTTATCATGAATGCCATCAGCAATGCCTTGTTGCCTTCTTATCAACCACTTCCCGCTGTCAGCCTGGTACTTATTTCAATAGAAAAGGATTTGCATCAAATGTAATGCTGTGTTATATACAGCTAACATGGGGCTTTTAATTGTACAAACATATGAGAATCCTCCCGTGGTAGGCAGTTTGATAAAAGAATTAGATTATGAATATTTTTGACATGATTAAAGATTAATTCTCATTCACTGAAGATGAACCATTGACAAATTTTTTCATGTATTTTTGCATCACATGAGTTTCTTGACCTTGACTTGACCTGACCTGACCCACAAAGGCTTCATCTCTGTCTCTTAATATATCTATGGACAGCTCCATTATTTACATCTAGATTATTTCCCTTGAAGGAGGCTTCAGCCAGTTTGATGGTTTCCTTTTCCCACCATGGACCTTATTTCTTTTTTTATTATTATATTTTTGCATTTTTAAAATTTTCATTTTCAAAATATATACATAGACAGTTTTTAGCATGTACCCTTGCGAAACCTTGTGTTCCACATCACCCCCTCCTCAGCTTGCAAATAATTCATTATATGTTAAACATGTGTAATTTTTCTATACATATTTCCACAATTAGCATGCTGTGCAAAAAAAAAAAAACAGATTAAAAAGAAGAAAAAATGGAGGAAGGAAACAAAAACCAAGCAAACAACAATAGCAAAAGTGAAAATGCTATGTTTTTATCCACACTCAGTCCCCAAGCCCTCTCTTTGGATGCAGATGGCTCCTTTCCATCATAAAACCATTGGAACTGGTTTGAATCACATCTCTTTTTTTTTTTTTTTTACTTTTATTAAAGCTTTTTATTTACAGAACATGAGAGTAATTTTCCTACCTTGACCTTTGCAAAATTTTCTGTTCCAAATTTTTCCCTCCTTCCTCCACTCTCTCCCCAGATGGCCAGTAGTCTAATACATGTTAAATATGTTAAAATATATGATAAATCCAATATGTGTATACATATCTATAGTTATCTTGCTGCACAAGAAAAATCAGATCTAGAAAGAAAAAAAAACCAACAACTTAAGAAGGAAAACAAGATGCAAGCAAACATTCACAGAAAGCATTAAAATGCTATGTTGTGGTTCATACTCAGTTCCCTCAGGCCTCTCTCTGGATGCTTATGACTTTCTTCATCGCTGAACAATAGGAACTGGTTTGAATCACATCATTGTTGAAGAGAGAACCATGTCCATCAGAATCGATCATTGTATAGTCTTGTTGCTGTATATAATGATCTCCTGGTTCTGCTGATTGCACTCAGCATCAGTTCATGCAAGTCTCTCCAGGCCTCTCTGAAATCGTCCTGCTGGTTGTTTCTTACAGAGCAATAATATTCCAATAACATTCATATACCATAATTTATTCAGCCACTCTCCAATTGATGGGCATCCCTTCAGTTTCCAGTTTCTAGCCACTACAAAAAGGGCTGCCACAGACATTCTTGCACATGTGGGTCTCTTTCCTTCCTTTAAGATTTCTTTGGAATACAAGCCCAGTGGAAACACTGCTAGGTCAAAGGGTATGCACAGTTTGATAACTTTTTGAGCATAGCTCCAGATTGCTCTCCAGAATGATTGGATTAGTTCACAGTTCCACCAACAATGTATTAGTGTCCCAGTTTTCCCACACCCCCTCCAACATTCATCATTCTTTTCCTGTCATCTTAGCCAGTCTGACAGGTGAATCATA
This sequence comes from Myrmecobius fasciatus, assembly GCA_023553655.1. NCBI lineage: Eukaryota > Metazoa > Chordata > Mammalia > Dasyuromorphia > Myrmecobiidae > Myrmecobius > Myrmecobius fasciatus. The sequence goes on along the minus strand of JAJPUD010000271.1, from coordinate 100,522 downwards.
TTACAGTTGTAAAGAACCATGCATGGATCCTATTTCTAGAAACCATTTTTCCCCCTTACATTTTGATTTTAGGGAATTCACTTATTCCTTCCGTGGTTTTTTGGTTTGTATAAAAAACTTTTCCTGTGATCTTTCTGAACAGTAGTGTAGGATTAAAAAAAAATAGGTATGAGCAGCTCTGGGAAGGGTAGTCATATCACTTATAAGTTTCTACTTAGATATTTGAATTTATAGCTATTTATTTTTTCTAGATTTCCTTTTTCTTATCTCTTGGATTATTCAAAGGATTCTCTTTTTGGGGGACCAGTGAAGGGATACAATTCTGTGTCTTTATCAGTTGAGTTTTATCAGTTTTTATCAGACTTCCAGTGTGGGAATTTTTTCCATAAATTCAGATCAGCAAATTACCTGTTAACTTATGGTCATAGAGAAAATCCTGAACCACAGAAAAGTTCAGCGACTTGCAGGCTCACATGGCCAATATTTGTTAGAAATAGATTGTGAGTCCAATTTGTCTCTTTTTTCTAGTCTAGCCCCCAAATATTTATATATGTGTGCTATGCACTGCAGCTCAAGCAGGGAAATAATTAACCTAGGCCATAAAGGTTCATCTTATACTAAACCATAAGACTTCCACAAAATTCAGCAAGTGGTTTTTCCTTGTCTCCTGTATATCGAGTATACTACACTTGCCACGTGAGAGAGGCTTAAAAAAAAAGCTGGCCCTATCCCAGCTCTAAAGAAACTTCCTATTTAGTTGGGAAGCTAAGACTTAATGTATTTGTAATAAGAAAATTACCACCGATACCAGTGGATCTACATGCTTTTTCTGATTTACGCGGCTGTCAGTGCTGCGGTTCATTATCCTTTGCTCTCAGTACTTGAGAACATTTTTTTATTGCTTATATGAAATGAACAAATTTTTTGAGAACATGCTATCAATACTGAACTGAGGGACAGGAGTAGGAAATGATTATTTTTTTTTCAATTCATTAAATATGAGTGGAATGCCTACTGTGTACAGGTCACTATTTAGCTCAATGTAGGACCTACAGATGAATGAAATATGCCCCCTTCCTTTAAGGAATTCATATTGCATCTGGGGACGTAAGATATAATCAAGGGAAAATTAATTGATGCTAAAATTTGCATAATAGTTCAAAACAGTGATAGAGGAGATGCCATAACAGTATATGATGAATTACACAGATGATGATCATTATGGAAGTAATTGTTGTCTAAGGGACTAGTCAAGGAAATAAGTAGGCACATTTTCTCCAGTAATGTATTAAATCAAGCCAAGCTAGAAAGTTTTTAAATAACCCCTTACTTTATTTCCTATACTATGCAAGCCATTTTGAGGACATAGAAGAAATAATAGTCTTCAAATGAGAACTGAAAACAAAAGTCTTTTCTAGGAATAGCTTAGTAGTAATTGTAGAATACTTCAGATAATTTCCCTGGCTTCATCTGTATTTACTTCATTCATTATCACCCTACACAGAGGAAGGCAACAGTGCATTATTGGTAAGTTCAAACTAAGTTGGTTAGGGAACATATTATGGAGAAATGGGACAAAAGATGTGATTTCAAACTAGAGTGGTGTGAAGTCAGAAATTAATCTGTAAGAATTAATTTATTAATAATAGTTATTATTAATCTGTAAGAATGAAATCAATTATTTTGTTACCAAATATGGTAGATGATAAAGACGAATTATGGGATGTAATTTTGTATTAAGATAGCTTAAGATGTAGGTGGTAAAGGGGGAAGGTAGATTTATTAATAGCTAATTTACAATGTATTTTCTTCTCAACATCTCTGTATTGTAGAAAGCTTATAATAGTAGTCACTTATCTTTTTGTATCAATTTAAGGTGTACAGAGTACTTTTCTTAAAACACCACTGAAATAGGTATGGCTAATTCTTATTATTGTCTTATAACATTCAGATGTATTAGAGACATAGCATAAAAAATGTTAATGATAGAAACACAGTTAATTTAGCACAGCCTGTTTTTGATAAAGCCACATTGACTCTAAGGATTGACTGCTTTCCCTTTTAAATGAGCACAAAATATCCTTTTAATTTTACAAGCTGGATTATTGTCAGGAATGGAAGGCAAGCTCATCTCATCATTCTCTGCCTGCTAATTCTCTTTACTCATCTTCTTTCTTTTTAAAATTGGGACATTGGGGCAGCTAGATGGCGCAGTGGATAGAGCACCAGCCCTGAAGTCAGGAAGACCTGAGTTCAAATCTGGCCTCAGCCACTTAACATGTCCTACCTGTGTGACCTTGGGCAAGTCACTTAACCCCAATTTCCTCAGCAAAAAATAAATAAATAAATAAATAAAATAAAATTGGGACATTGTCTGGTCTTTAGTTTTCCATAGTAATTTGCAGTTTTTCAGAAACAGATTTTTAAAGTTCTTTCAGTGTCTTGTTCCAAACTTTTGTTGCTTGCATTCATTGAGAGCAACTAGATGCTCTCATATTTCAACTCTTAACCATTTTTGTTTTATTTTACCTAAACCATTCATCTTTCTTAACATAGAGGGAAAATTAAGTAGATTTTTCTTTTCTGTCATCTGTCTTATCTTTATGCTACCCTAAATATTAGCCTTAACCCTTCCCTGTTCTTCCTGTTGTCCCCAGTAGAGATTCCCAAACAATCCCCAAATCATTGTTATTTCCAGCATTCATTGCCAGCCTCTGCTGTTTCTGACACCGATCTTATACATTTATCCTCTGAGTTTCCTAAGGCATCACATTAATTTCTTTAGATCTCTATATTTTCTTCATCATAAAAATGTTTTTACTTGTGTATTTTTGATAGCAGTCCATCTTCCTTGACTCATGTTCACTTCTGGGATTTTAGGTTATAGAATCTGAACTCTGAAATATTCCTTGCCCTCAACTAAGCAGCATATCGAATTGTGCTAACCCCATACAAGTCCTTTCTCCTCCCTGCCCCATAATTTTCTCATGTGTAAACCAGCGATAATGATAATTCTTATACTGCTTCCTTTACTGGGTAGTTGTGGGCAAAGTGCTAGTGTAAAGGGCTATATAAAATGGGAACTGGGGAAATGGTATGTCTGTTCCTGCTTTTGCCATCTATTGAGTAAATGTTATGATTATCCCTGTTTTTGTCTTCTCTCAGCACTTAACACAATGCCTGGAACATAGAAAGCACATAATAAATACTTTCTGACTTAACTATTGAGTAAATATTATGATTATCCTTGCTTTTACCTTTTCACTTAATATATGTTCCATGTTTAAAAGTCAGTGATTTCTGTTTAAGTGTGAAGTGAGTGAACTGGTTGAGACTTTGTGGCAAGTAGTAGGAGGGTGCTATTTCTCCTTTCTTACAACCCACACATATCATTTCTCCCCTTCCTCAAACCCCCCCCCCAAAAAAAATAATACATATACACCAAGTTACCCAGGTCCTGGAGAGAGAATCAAATTTTAGTTTCACAGCCACCTTAATCTATTAATATTAATTAGAGAGTAGCCCTATCATGTAAGGGAAAGAGAGAGCCAATGAGAATTAGACCCAGCACTCCTTATAGACTACTATTTTAATAATAATTACATTTATGAAAGATAGCTTTTCAGTGGCAGTTTATATAGATGGATCATTTCCCCTTCCATCTACTACCTCCACCACTACCATATAGAGTCCCTTCCCTGAATTATCTATTTCCACCCATTTGTTATGGAAACTTCGTATACTTTCAATACTATATTTTTCCTTTTCTTCCCCCCCCCAATGTTCTGTCTTGCTCTGGTTCTTGTATTTTCTTACAAAAACATTCTTAATTTATTATATTATGCCACAATTCTCCCTTTTTTATTTATTAAATCTTTATTTGCAAAACATATGTATGGGTAATTCTTTAACATTAACCCTTCCAAGGCTTTCTCTTACAAATTTTTCCCCCCTACTCCCCACCCCTCCCAACAACTCTCCCTTTTTAAGCTGTTAATTTTAACAAATAAATTCTGTCCATGAATCACATTTGATGTTTCAGTGAAAACTTTTATTGTAAAATTTATCTCTTTGCTTTAATAATCCTTAAAACTTTTATTTTCATATTTTGTACATTTATTTATGCATATCTTAGATCACAGACTTGACTGCTACTGGCTCCATAGGTATTCTGTCCTGGTCCTTTAATCATTTCAGCTACCTTACTCTGGTCCACTGTACTTCATTTCCAGCCATGGTGACTTCTGAACAGGAAAGTGGCTTGTCACATGTTTCAAATCATTCAGTTGAGAAAACACACATACCTGCATGTGCGCACACACACATTTTCTCTTTTCCTCTCTTTGTAAATGCATCAATCTGCATATAAACTGAATGAAAATAATTGAACTAATTTGTGTTTTTTTAAAAATTAGAGAGGAAAATAATTTGCCTCAAAAAAGTAGCAATCAAAAAAAATAATACCTCTCATCATTTTGGAGATGGAAAAACAATGTAGAAGAAAAACTGTGTCTGAGAACTCTGCAAGGTTTCCAGAGGATGATTAGATGTAAACTTCATTGTGACAAATGAATAATAGTACTCTTATGATGGACTTTTGCCTCCTTACCTTTTGGTTTAAAAAGAAAGAGAGAGAAGAAAATATTTCTATAGAAAGTCGGGATAGAATAATAGCTAAAACTTTGATTTTCACCATGCTGCTTAGAGATTACAAAAGAATTGCATTTTTCTTAATTGTGAAAATTCTAACAAATTAGAAGATAATATGAAAAGGTTACAATTTTGCTCTTACTCTTAAGTTCAAAATACATACTTATTAATTATCAGCCCGATTTCAGTGGTATAGGAAAATCTGCCAGATAGTACAGCATTCTCCCCATTTTGTCTCTGGATCTATTTTCTTTCCATATATGCATGCATGTATACACACACACACACATACACACACACACACACTCATATAACATCCTGCAATTTCTATGCAGCCTAATGAGTACCTATCATCTTCTTCCCCCCAAAATGAAGAAAAACAAAATTAATTATCATTAGTCCTTGGAATTAATTTCCCTCCAGCTATCCATTTTGTTCTTAGATTTGTTACCACTGAACCAGTCAGTTATCACTATATATCTTGAAAGGGGGGAGCACCTAAATGCCATTACATGAGACTTTGACTTTTCTGTTTATGAAAAATTTTAAACCTCCTCGCTCCTTGAAAAAAGGTATTCCCAAAGGTGAATTCAAGAGAGAAAAAATGTTTATTCGTTTTTATCCTCTTCCATGATGGTTTTTTCCACTATTACAAACTTATTCTCTGAGTGGATAATTAACATACCAGAAAAGCCATTTTGGACAAGGGTGAAAATATTTCTTCACTGAATGATCTTTGAGGAGTAAATAATTATAAGAGGAAAAGGTTTGGGATGACCAATCTAAGTCTAGGGATAATTAGAAGGAAAAAAGTATGAAAATCGAAGTGCTTGGCATGTACAACAATTCTCATATCATAACAAGACTAATTAAATATTTAAAAGCCAAAAATCTTCTCACTATTTGAAGAAAAATAACCCACCACAAAAGGGTCTGTAACTCTGCAGATAATTAGCAAGGGTTATAGGAGAAAAAAAATCACAGATTGGCTCCAAGGTTCTGCAAGGTCATGTCTTATTACGCTGTATCTTTTATATGGTCTGGTAACAAGTTTCTTGCTAATTTAATCTAACTAGGGCATCCCATAGCGATTTCCCATTTCCCTTGTTAAAAATGTGATAGTTTCTGCAAGTGCAAACTGCAGTAGGTTAACATTTTTATAAATAATTGCTCCTAATTGATACAGGTCATAATAATTTTTTTGAATTATTAAAGGGGAAGTCTTGAAGTTATAGACACAAAACATTTATTTAAGAAAATCTTTTTACTAATTTATAGGATTTTTCTTTTTGTTCTCATAAATTAGATTGTTCCCTTGATTGTGCAGCAAGACCTGATGACCCTATGAATGAAACTTAGTCTCAGTGGCCTGCTTTGTAAATAAATGTCCTATTTTGCTAATAAAAGCAGGCGCATTTATGTTGAATGTGCATTTCTGCAAACAAGAAATTTTTGTATCAGATTAATAAAACTCTGAATGAGTGGAGTCTTAATTTTCATTAAACTGACCCAAAGGTCCAGTAAAAACTGTAAGGAATTATCATGGTTAGTAATATATTGGATTTTTCTTTCTTTCTTTTAATAGATCAGTTTTGCCACTTTAAAAAAGTTCATTTTAGCAATTTTCAGGTTTATTTTTAGACAAGCCAGAAATTTAAGGTGTGTTGACTTATTAATATGTGGTTTTAATATAAAGACAAACTAACTTGACTGATAATCCACTTTACTGTTGTAATCCCTCCCCGAACATCTTACACAAAGATTCACAGTAAAGAAACAGGGAATCAATTTCCACTTTCAGCTGTGTTGGAAAAGTTGTCAATGCCAAGACGTGGTTGAAAAGAATGACAGCATTCTAGTGATGAGTTAAAATAGCTTTTACTGTCAGCCCCATGGTGTGCCGGGCTGCTCTGTGCTGTGACCATACGCTCGTATACTCGATGTTCTCTGTGGGATTTTCCCCTTTCTACGTTAAGGCTGCTTCTTCTTCTTCTTCTTCTTCTTTTTTTTTTTTTTTTTTTTTTTTTTTTTGTTATACTGAAGTGCTATAGTAACAAACATTCTCCCTCATTTTTTTGTCCATCACTTGGCCAGTATCAGCATTCTAGAATTCAGTAGTTTAGAAAGGAGGGGCTCTGATATTTTTAGTACTTTAATAAGTCTCCTTAAAATGTATCCTTTTTATATTTCAAGAACATAATCTTATTGTCACTACTCATTAAAATAATATGATTTTTGTTCAGTGCAGTCTTGATTGGTAATTTTTAATATTTTGCCTAAAATATGTAAATCTATTAAAAATCACCAATTAGAGCTGCACTGAACAAAAATCATGATTTTTCCAAAATATGAAAACCTTTAAATATTTATATTTGCTCAATGATTATAAAAAGAATCTCCTGGTCACCCTTTTCATTGAAGAATTTCATAGTATGTAAAATGCTGATCCTTAAAAGTTATTTTACTCAATAATTTTGAATTTAGGAATTTTACAAGACTGATAGGAATGCTCTGGACAATTCATATTATTAATTAATTATGAGTACATATTTATTTGACAAATGATGACATTATTATGGAACACCTTTTTGCCATGTTAATTACATATCATTTAGTTTCCTAATGTTATGTTTATTTAGTAATTAGTAAGACTCACAATTCATCATTATTAAATATTTAGAGAAAGCAGAACCTATTCTGCTTAACCCTACAGTATGGAAGTTAGGATGATTAACGAACATGTTGTTATAAATAGTTTACTTTCTTTGAAAGATTTGATTTAACATTCTGCTCAGTTTTTACATTGCCGTATATCTGTAAAGGTAATAGTGATATTGGTTTGGTAAAGAGAATAAACCTCTTGGGTATACTAAAATTTTTTTTCTTCTCTCTTCCCCCCCTCTTTTTTCCCTGAGGCAATTGGGGTTAAGTGACTTGCTCAGGGTCACACAGCTAGGAAGTATTAAGTGTCTGAGGCCGGATTTGAGTTATACTAAATTTCTTAAGAATATTTGACTTAAACTTGTTGCTGTCACAATCATAATAGTTAAGGCTGGGGAAAAAACAAACAAACAGAAAAACATGAATTTCATTTACTTCTACAGATGAAGAAATTGAGGATCCAAGAAATTTAGGGAAAGGTCCAAAAGGTGTAGTGAGTAGTAAAGATGGCAAGTAAGTCTGGTTCTATATTTTGGGTGGTCTTTGTGGGAATTCTCTTTATATTGAAAAGGGTCCCACATTTGAATACAAGGTTAGAGATACCCTGGAGACTGTTACAGGAGTATATTCTCTGACTATGTTGCCCATTTCTCTTCATACTATACATATTATAGAGCCATAGGGAGACATATTGACTTTTATGGTATTGTGATGTGCCAACAATGACACACAATTCTCAAAGAAATAGGGCTAACAGTTTGCTGGATGGATATCTGATTTTAGCTGCCATTGAATTGTATTTGCAGGGAGTCTACTAAATGGTGTGTGTGTGTGTGTGTGTGTGTGTGTGTGTGTGTTTAAAGGTAGACTGTAGTAGAGGATGGCAACATATTTTTGATGTTTTTGTTTATTTGGTGAGCTATTTGTGAGTTTATACACCCTTGGGTTTATTTATGCTTTTGTTCCTCCCTGACTTATGCACCTAGAAAGAATATAGCCCTCTCTTGAATTGGAGTGCTTGGAAATAATCTTGGAATAGAGAATGTCTTCATTTTAGTGATGATACCAGGAACAGCCTACTCTTTGGGAAATACATAAATGACTCCTAATGATGATTTCATACACACATACACTCATATGGACACTCATGGGCATGTCCTGAATAGAACTAGTATTATCATGTTATAGATGACCTGTTCACTCAAGAGTTATTTCTTTAAATCATTGTGATTAAATCTCTAAATCACAATGATTTAGAGAAGAAATCACAGAGTCTTTTGACTCATCAAAAGAATAAGCATACAGTTGAAAAAAGCAGAGATCAGAAGTCAGATAAGGAGGAGCTGGGGGGGTCCAATCTCACCTGATGCTTACTCCCTACCTGTATGGCCTTGAGAACTTGAGTCATTTACTTTTCAGGGCATCAATTTCCATTTATAAAATTATGGAATTGTACTAAATGGTTCTGAGGCCCCTTCCAGTTTTAGAGCTATGATCCTTATCACCTGAGATTACTATTATTGTCTAAGTGAATTGTGTCAAATGAAAGCAGTCACTAATGAAAACCATGTGTCGTGATAAATCTGACACTAGATTTCTCTCTACAGCTCGACATCCACCTACCCCCTGCAGGTTTAGTACAATATTGATTTTGGTGATGACTCTTCAAACTTTAGCTGTAGTTGAGTTTTAGGTTCCTGTCATAATCGGCGGAGCTTTTCATTTGAATGCTGGAGTATTTGTTCAAGTCCATAGATTTTGCATTTTTAATCTTCCATAGAACACTGGTGAATAATGGCCCCTGGCAGGAGATAATGAAATTTTCTTAATTTATATTTTCAAGCAGAAGCTTCAATTGAAAATGGCGTCCTATGGCCTGGAGACATAGCTCTGGTGCGAGTTTCAGGGGAGCTATAATAATAATGCAATGCCATTGGTGATGGGGAATGATAGGACAGTGAAGAAGTAATTTAAGGAAGAAAAGAGAATGTACCAAAGCTTTATTGTAGCATATCTAATGATCTGCTGAAGATTCCCAATGGTTTTTGGAGCATGACTGGAGAAACTAATGTTATCTTGCCAAAACACAAGCCCCTGCTTAATCAGCAGAACAAGACTATTGATTAAAACACCTCACACAATAGATTACACATAGAATCTCATCTCCATACTTTGCACTTGGTAAAGTGTAATAATGAGCATAAGATAATCAAAAGAAAAGTAAAAGCAATTTGTTGGGCATTGTACAAGTCAAGATTAGAGTTGCAGTGGAAACAAATTAGCATGAGAAGTACTGCTCTTTTTAAAGCTTGCACATGGAGAAATTTACAAAACACAGGGAAGATGACACATGAAAAAGAAAGAAAGATTTTTTTTTTCTTTTCTGCCCCTTTAATTTCGGCAGATCTGTGGAAATTATTTATTGGGGAGGAGGTGAGGGGCATACATTTCTCTCTCTGTCATGTAAAGAACCAGTCCAGATTAGCAAATAGTTCTGCTCGTAAGACACATTTAAACATGTTAATTTAATTATTAAATTAGTTTTAAAGAATTTGCTTTCTGATTATACTAATTGACACCTGTGGTTTGTAAAAATACAAGCTTGTTATGTTTTGTTTTTGCACTTTAAATGATAAAGGAAGGAGACTGAGTAGTTCAAAAACAGCCTTTAGCATTTTATTTTCCTCACAGTGGTTAGGGACAAAAACAAAACAGATAACTTTCCACAAAATTGCTTTTGATCTGTGCACAACTATGGTTTCTGAATAATTTATATTCTTATATGGAACATAAAATCCACTCTTACTATGTGTCTTGTCAAAAATTATATTTATTTTCTTGTAATAAATTAATCTTGTTTTGTCATTATGAATATTAAGAATTTCCTAACTGGTACCGTAGTATCTTGTACTGTGACTTTCTGGAGTCGTGAATAAAGGACAGATTTGTCAGAATTTAAATTGTGCTTCTGACTCTTACTAGCTATGTGTTGACCATGGTCATTTAAGGTTAAGTCATTTAACCTTTCTCCACTCAGGAGTTCATACTCAAAATATAAATTATGAAAGAGTTAATATTCATTGATAAAAAGATTTGTCTAAACTGATAAAGTTACAAATCCAGAGTTATAAAACCTGAATTTTCTTATAATCAAAATATACACTATTAATAAAAATCAATATAAGTAAAAGCTGGATAAACAACTGCTGCATATCATAGAAGAGATGACTGTATTGAGTGAGACATTGGATATGACATGATTCTAAAATGCCCTTGAGATTAGGTCATTCCCCTTAAGGCCTTATTTTTCTTTGGCACTTCCTCTACACCTAGCAAAATACCATATGAATAATAGACACTTAACAATTGAGTAAATGGTCATTAGACTACTGAATGAGTGCCATTTGCTGTAATGTGGTATTTAAAATTTTTTAAAAAGGTCTTTTCTCATATGTTTTGGACATATACCACCTCAATATTTTAAAAGGTTTTTAAGAATACTTTTTCTATAAATATACTGGATTTATTTTTTTCTTTTCCCCTTGTATTTCAGAAGTTAGATTATAACTTGAAGGTGTTCTTTTTCAAGATTTTTTTCCCCCCTCATCTTTTCTTGAGAAGACAGAATCAACTGGTCTTATTTCTGAATGGGAAATTCTCACTTTAGATTAAGTGAAAAAGTGCAAGTATAAGTAGCAAAGTGTAATAATTCATTGTGTATGTAATTTCAAAACAGGGCTCATTGATCTATATGATGTGAGTGAAATTTGCCATTTTTGTTTGTTTTTGTTTTGTTGTATTGTATGTCACAGAGCTCACAAAGGAGTTTTGTTGTCAGTTGTGATGATACATTTTTTTATTTCCATTCTTGAATCTGCATTTTTCAGATATTAGAAAACATTCACTTCATACTTACCAGGATAACATTAGATTAGTGTATTATGCAAAAGTAACTTTTGATTAGAATAGCATATAAAAATAACTTATCATCTCAACTTATATTGCAACTTTAAGCTACATATGTTATTTATTTAATTTATAGGGAAGAGGGACTGGACCTCTTAATTCACTGGTTTGGGAAATCTTTTTAGTAATGCTATGACCTCAGCAATTTCTCTGTAATTTACTGTCTTAGAGAGGTACCTTAAAACAAGAGATATTCAACATAAAAACAGAAGGCTTCTCCAAGTATTAAAGAAATTAAAATACAATTAATGATAAAATAGCTATTTAAACAAAACATATAAAAATGCAATAAAACACAGGTAATATTAACATGTGGTCTTAGCCCATATATATGCATGCTTGTAGGGTATATACTGGATAGATTCTATAAATTGCCTAGGATTCCATCATTAGGCAATTGATGTATCAGGTGGGAGTTGATCACCAGCCTTCCTGGTTCTGATGGCAGTTCTTTATCCACTCACAATACCATTCTGCCTCTCCTATTTAGAATGTAACAAAAAATAAAGCCATATTCTTATTGTAGCAGGCATAATGTAATAATAGGGAAAAATATCATCCAACGATGGATATTAAAATCTTTCTGCATACAACTCATTAAAAAATCTAATTATCAGAAATTTAAGGGACCTCAAAATTAGGGGGAGATAGTTTAGATTTAACAAAAACAAATCATAGTTAAATATTTTAGTGTTTATATTCTTCAAATTCACAAAAACAGCTATATTTTAGATTAATCATTTGCCTTTACTTGAACATATTTAAATGGATCAACTGCATGACATTTTTGCATAGAAATAATTGAATGAGTTTAAAAAATGAAAAATTTTAGGTTAATTATTAATGAAATCTTTACTCCAATGACATACAATGCTTCTCTGCCACCCCCAATTGTCAGTACTTTTATTTTGACATTTATTTGAGTTTAGAAATCTTAACTAATATTCCAGAGGAGTGATTTTTATTAGATATACATATATTTTTGAAGTGTGATTAAGTAGCACATGGTGCTGTTAGATTCTGTTCTTACCCCCCCCACCCTCCAAACGGCAATATTGTTCATCTATTAGCTTTTGGTGTACTCAGTATTAAATCATCACTCTTGTTTCTTATAATCCATATTGTAATAGAAAACATTAGCATTTTTAAGTCCATTAAACAATTTTTACATGGATTCTATTCATTCTTTTAATTTTGCATATCTTCTTTATTGGTTATTCTTTGGTACTGTGAGTCCATAATGTGATTGATGCTATTACTCCTTCCAGCAGCTGAGGTTACAAAGTCATTCATATTGCCCTTATCCTCTGTGTTTCTTATCTATGTCTTCCTACATGTCCTTCAAAAGGGGTCCAGTCAACATGCCAAAGATCTTTTTTCTACATCTAATTACATTATATGGATATCACTGCAGAATACAAACTATTCATTGACTAATTATCTGTACCAGAACTGTGATTCCATATTATAGGAAAAGCCTTCTCCCAGAAGAAATGAGCAGATATGGTCTTAGAGATAATACTTATAAAATGTGATATTTATAAATCACAAACTTGAAAAGCACTATAAAACTGTTGGCCATTATTGTTAAAGGATTGCCTGGAAGCCTTGAGAGGTTCAATGACGTGTCTAGATTTGTACTGACAGTATATGTTCAGAGGTGGCTTTTGAAAATAAACCTTTATTTCCTCTAAGCTGGACCTTCCATCTGTTACCTTATAATGGTCCACTGCTTAAAGTTATACTTCATTATTTCAGAGTATTGATGATTTCATGCTTTGGTATAGGCACACCCCCTCTGTGCCTTGGACGATGAGCTGTATGAATTTCTTTAGCTGAGTAAAGTTAGTTCCTTATAGCCAGTTTTTGTTGTTGTTCAATCACTTCAGTCATGACCCTTTTTGGAATTTTCTTGGCAAAGATGCTGGAGTAGCTTAATATTTCCTACTCTAGCTCATTTGACAGATGAGGAAACTGAGGCAAACAAAATGAAGTGACTTGGCCAGGGTCACATAACTAGTAAGAAGTGTCAGAGACCAGATTTGAACTTAGATACGAGTCTTCCTATTTCAGGTTTGGTATTCTATCCAGTAGGAGTTTTCTCTGAACCTGGATAAGCTAGTCCTCAGATTAAAGAAGCATCCATGCTTAAGTAGAAAGTCAGAACCTTTTGGACAGTTCAGGAAAATGAAATAAGATAAGACAAAGGATATCTTTGCAAAGTTTGTGTGATATTCCTCTTTTGGATATTGTGATATTATTTACCATTATACTTCAAATAACAAAAGCACAATTGGAATATATTAGTGAATCTATTAGATATATATTTTAAGTATATCATTCGTTTTAATCGTAATACCTCTAAAACCGTACTGATACAAAGAAATGTATATGGGAGAAATTTTTTAAGCAATATTTTTTTCCTTTGTATAAAATGCTGTTTCCTATTTACTTCAATGAAGATGTATGTATAGAAACATATAGAATAGTTATACTGACAGAATTTCCATGGAAAGATTATTGATATTGCCTCCATAAACTTAAACATGTTTTCTGCATATCTGTGACAGAACCAGTGTGCCTAAAACAGAGCTCATACTGTTACTCCTAAAAATACTATTCTTTTGTCCTTGACTATTTGTTAGATAATCTCAGAGTGAGAAAGGGTCTCAGAGCCTATTCCAACCCTGCAGCTTAAAAAAAAAAAAGTATCCATTCTACAATATAACTATTAAATAATCATCCAGCTTTTGCTTTAAGACCCTTAGTCAGGACTAACTCATTTTCTTCTTCCACAGTTGCTATAGTTATATGGTTTGAGTTAGTGCTGCTTAGTTTGCAAGATTTTTCTTAAAATGCAAAGAATAAGTGATTGAGTTCTCCAGCAGGTAGGAAAAGTCACTTAATCGCTCAGTTTCTATCTATTAATGGGGAAAAATAAGTAAGCAGGAGAAAGACAGAACGAGGATAAGACTAGATGACCTCTGGGGTCTCATCTTGTTCTAAATTTATGATTCTAGGATGTTATGGAAGAATATAACATTAAATGGGCCAGAGATCTTTAAGAGAAGTTGTTATATAAGTCTGATATCACATCTTTTTGCATTGTGTATATGTATGTATGTATGTATATGTAAAAAACATAGAGCTGTGTCTTACTTTCTCCAGCCAACATTGTGTATTGAATTACATTGGAACTTAAACATATATGTGGCTACTGTTTAAAATGACCAGAACACAATTTTTTACCAGGGTCCTCTTTTCCTTATTTCACTCATATAACACACAGGTACTTTTTCTCCCCAAAGGAAAATCAAATAGAAATATATAATTACAGTAGGAATTTTTTTAAAGCAAATTTAGCACCATTACATTCATTCTATCCACATGCTCAAAATTACTATGCCAGTGATGCATTTTTGAGAAGTCATAGTTTATCACAAGTTAATCAAAATAAAATTATCATTAGTAATTTTGATCTTATTTGAGTAATATCCATCATAACATAATTCAAATAATGCTACAAGACTTCCTCTTCAAGGTCATTTTTATTACACTTTGACCTGTGTTACTTTTTAAAATTTTGTCATATTAAAATCTAAAAGCTAATTCAGATTTTGTGATCATTCCAAAGAGCCAAGACAAATCTGATTTGAGACTGTAGTTCAATTATTACAGAGGTCACACCCCTTTCTGTTCTCCCTCAAAAAAAAAAAATCATCTGTGTAATTTTTCTCAGTAACAGATATTTTTTCTGTCTCTTCTTAGTGCTTGTCCATTACTGATAGTGCCAAATGAAGCCAGATAAACAGTCCTTGAAGAGTCAGTCCACTTTTTTACGTGTTTGACCATATATATGATATTTAACCTCTTGGAGATTGTTTTCCCAGCTATAAAATGAAAGGGCTTGAATTCGACCTATGTAGTGCCTTTCACCTCTTAATTTATGAGCTCATTAGTTTCTTTTTCAGAAGCCAACAATTTAGCAGTGAACTAATCATTCTGGGGATTTGGTTTTCATTCTTGGCTGTCCCACTAACTAGCTCATAGGACCTTAGTTGATTGTTTGGATTTTTCTTTTCTAATCTGTTCCATTTAAATTCTGTATACGACCTTTGTCATAGGCCTGTCCCAGAAGTGGATAACATTGATTGAGATGAATAAAAAGGACTTGAAGCTAGAGGCTACTGTACAGAAGTTGAATATATATTATTTTGCTCAATCAAGAAATAATCCATTTAATCTAAATTAGAGAAAAAGTTGTATATCTCTAAAAGGTTTGCCATTGGAATAATACAGCATTTTAATTTGGTATAACAAGATAGAGTATTTCAAGGAATTATTAACACAAACTTTTTATCTGTTTCCTTTCCTTTCCTTGTGTCAATTTATACAGAAGAATTTGCAAATTAATCTTAGAATTATGGGTGGGGAAAGATAATTTGTACAGGAGGTATATTATATTGACCTGTGATTTTGTATTCAAAAGTGTGAAAAAATACCCATGGTAAAGAACTCACAAGTTGCCAGTGGCCAAATAATTCCTTTTGTGACTATAATTCCTTCCCTTTTATGGGCAGTCTGGCTAGTGGAAAGAGTTTTGGGCTTATGGTAAGCAAGTCTAAGATCTAATCTTGCTTTTGACATTTACTAGCTTTTTGACTGTGGACAAGTAACTTCACATAAACATGCCTCATAATATTCCCTACTAAGTTATCAGCAGTTCTTAGAGAGAATTCCCTCATTTGAGTATTTCCATCCTGTTTGTTGACACTCCCTTCCTCTCGTCTCACTTCCTATTCCTATCCCTCCCTCTTTTCATCTATCTGTCTGGTTCTCTCTGTCTCCATCCTCCTTTCCTGTTCCTCCCTCTCTCTTTCCCTTTCTTTCTCTCTCCTGCCTCTTAGTTCAAGTTAAAAGATTGTGTTTGCATTATTTTTTGTACTTTATAGTATATTTTAAACAACTGGATGACAAAAATAAAATTTTAAAAATGACTTATGTGATGAAAAATTAGTTATTTCCCTATTTTATAGTTACAATCTCTAATAAAGCCTGGATTCATAGTTATGAAATTAGATAGCTGTAAATTGAATATTATCTTGATAACACTTGATTTTCACAAACTTCTATTGATCTTCTATTGATTGATTATGTTGTTTCATTGAGTTGACAGTGAATTACAAATTCAAATTCAAGTTTAAATTAATGAGCTTTTCTTTTGCTTCTATTACAGGTGTAACAACCGAACACAATGCATAGTAGTTACTGGGTCAGATGTATTTCCTGACCCTTGTCCTGGAACATACAAATACCTTGAAGTCCAATATGAATGTGTCCCTTATAGTAAGTATAAACATTTTGTTTCTTGTTCACTTTCTCTAACCTTTCCAATTGATGCTGGAACACAACTCCATGCAAGAGAAGCATACGTTTATGTCCTCCAGAACCATTATGCATGCAGAGCACTTACAGACTAGGGCCTCCAATTAGCTTCACCAAGTGTGGAAGGAAGCCATAATGTGACGCTGGCCAAGTGTCTGTCTGTGTTCTTAAGTGTTTGGCTTTTAAGGCTAGTGTTTTTCCAGAAAACAAACTTGAATTAGCTATTCAATAGGCCAGATAGAAATTTGTACTTTTGCCCAATACCAGTTGCTGACAAATTGGTTTGGCTCACAGCTTTTCTAAAGAAGGAATTGACTTCAATTTTAATCCCAAGTCTCTTGAAAGACTACCTGCTGCTGTGGTTACTTTGGTACATGGTGAAAGTCACCATTGAGGTAATGGTTTCCTTCATTGCTCAGTTTTGTTCAGAGAAACTTTTTTTGCCTGATTCAGCAGCACATTTATTTGTCCATGCCATTAATCAAAGTTAATACAAATTAAGCACATTGAACAAAGTTGTGGAAAAAGTACCTGTTGTTAATAGCATCTTAGGAAAGAACATATATAAAAGAACGATGAAAATTACAAATAGGAATTGGCAGTGGGTTAGAATCTATGAAATCTTCAAATTTCAAATAACCAGAATTTACATTTTGGAATCTTCTTTTATTTCTTCAGCTCTCATTTGGCCATACCATTTGAGTCAACTTGAAGGTTTAAATATGTTATTTATTTTTTTGTGATGCCATTTTGGGTCACTTATTATAATTACTTCTTACCATTTTAAAAGGGACCCATGATCACATGACCTCTAAGCCAATAGACCCTCTGAAGCCAAAGTTCTTTGTCAGTACTCACACTAATTATCAGATTTTCTGATTCAGAGACATACTGAAATCATAACATTTACAGACTTAGAAACCAAAAGAATGACTTCTTATTATGTTCAAACTGCCAGTGAAGGTGGTTATTCTTTCAACATGTTTTAAAAATGAAAAGTTTGAAGACTTCTGCAAAATGCTTTCTACTATTGTTGATTTAGTGTCAGTTAAAGGCCAAACACAGATAGTCTTTTTTGTTTCATTCTTGCCGTGTGTTCCTGTGTTCCTGTAAAATGGATGCCTTTCTGTGTGCATTTCCTTTTTTCCCCGCTGTATCATTTGTAGGATTGGAAGCCTACTGTGAGCACTGATCTTAGCTCCATTTCCCCTGTGCGCAATATTGGTGGCTTATATAATCATTCTCTTTTTGCCACCAGAGGAACTGTGTTGTTTTGAGCTAACTGAAATTATTTTGTTCCATAAAGTCGCTTTTACTTGAATTTAGCATGGTTTCAATACTCCAATTAAAAAAGGGATACACGTCCTGACCCTAACAATGGAATGAGTCAGAGCTGCCAAGAGTTGTGTCTCCCTGGAGCCAGTCCCTGTAACCCAGGCCATAGACCAAGAACAGTATTATACATATATTATTTTCAGAGTTCAGTAATTTCTCATGCTGTTTGAGAGGGGGAAAAGTTTGGATATCTCCTGGTCATTCTAACTTTCAGAATTTTTACCTTTTCAGCTGGTCAGAAGTCTAGTCCATTGTGTGTGAGCACTAAACCCTAACACAGAACCAGATTCAGAAAAGTATTTGTTTTCTTTACTGGTAATTCAGTTTCCATTCGCTTCCTAGATGTTGGCATGAGGCAGTAATGGGTCTGTGACTTTTCTTTCCCTCCTAATGACACATTAAGAAAATAGAATTGTCCTACGTAGTGGTGCCACACAGTTTTATTTGTACAAATTTTCTGTAGGGCTGAAAAAAACTCTTTACTTGTTAGATGGCTCTTTAAAAATCATTCTTGAAAATGCCCATGATTTCTGTCATCCTTCTCTCCATGCTACATTTAAAAAAAAGTTTCATTTATCGCATTCTCTATTATGTTTCCTCTACCTGCTGCTCTTTTTAGGGTCTGGTTTTCACATATTTTCTTCTTCCATTGTGTTTCTCCTCTATGGCCAAGGCGAATTTGCATGCCTCTTTCTACAGTTTACTGATTGGATGGAAATGATGTCATCAGTAAATAACATTTATTTGGTATCTTTTGTCACATGGCACTGTGCCAAGTAACTATTCAAAGCAAATCCTCCAGGAACTTAAAAATCCTAAAATTGTGTATTTCTTCTTCCACATGTAATGTCTTAAAAAAAATTCAGTATTCATAGCAATTTTTAGATATGAATGGTTTCAGTAGAAACTATTAGCAGTACTATTGTTTTAGTATTATTTCAGTCCTTAAACATCCACAGATACATACTTATATGAATGTTACATGTATTATCTAAATATCTTGTATGTACATATATACACACAGATTTTTAATCATTGCTGGAGAAACCTCCTCCTCTCCCCCCAGAAAAAATCATTGCTGGAGATATTGAAGATGCATGGAGATACACATTCATATGTTATATATAATATCTAAATACCCCACATAAATGAATAATCACATACTATATACACATATACACATGAGACCCTTAAGCATCACTAGAATTACCAAAACTTTTCCCATGATCCCCCAAACAGATTTAAGATACACTAAGAAGTCTTGATAAATGAGACTTCCAGTGGGCATGTTAATCCCCAGATCCCAGCAAGGTTTATCATTTTTTTTTCTGTAAATAATTTTATTTCTAATTATCTTATCATGAAAAAATGCACCATGTAGTATTGCTACAAGTTTCATATGGTGATAAAAATAATAATTAGACAAATGTCTTGAGGATCCAGAATGAAAACTATTTTTTGTCACTATAGGTACAGAGTCTGTTTGCATATGTGTATGCATGCATGCACATACATGTTTGTGATGTGTATGTATATGCCTCAGTTTCTCTTAAGGCCAATTCTTTTCCTGCTTATTATACACGCAATCTTCTATTGACAATGGTAGGTAATGTATATTTGTTTGTTCTACAGACGTGCAAATGTACTTGGCGGATTTTGTACGTTAATTAAACTAGCCTTTTTAGGACAAGTAACAATTTATATAATCAGATTTCATTGGGAAAGCAAGCCAATTCCATTAATTAAGTTACTCTATTTTAGGAGTGGCTTGGGAATTTTCATTAAATGGGAAGATATTAGAATTTCAACATGTATATGTAGGTATATGTACACATATAAGGCTGGATTAACATGCTTAATCTTCTTAGAGCCACGGTGAAAAAGTTTTATATGGGCTGAAGTTTTAAGTGTTTAAAAATATCTGAAATGCTTTAAGAAATGTTACTTTTATCTTCAAAGTTTGGATATTGTTGCTCAGTTTTCAAAAGGACAACATTAAATACAACTATTTCAGTCACAAAGAAACAGATAGCTCCTTGATTTCTTCCTCTTTCATTGTACAGTATATTAAAACTTTGAATAACAGAAGTCAACTTGTTACAATGAATGCAAAATGTTAATTTTTATATTTCTACTTAAACTATTAATGCAATTTAGACATATTATGTATATGTACATGTATGCATATTAAAATGTTTTATTTTTCCATTTATATTTAGTGGAATTTGTAACATTTGTTTAATGACTATATCCACCTATCACCCCTAAATCATATATGGCTACAATGTAGACATAAAACAAGTGATTTCTGTTATCTTTGACATTGTCACTCCCCTACCATTATTGATTCTAAGCAGGTACAGTATTGCTCTTCATTAAGGAATAAGTTCATACATTGTGTGAACAGGAATCATCTGCAAGTAATTAACTCTGAATTGCAGAGAGCCCCCAACTTGTCTGTTTACTTGAATAAATCCAGAATTAGAAATCAGAAAGAAATAAATTTGTTATCTGAAGATGTCAGTTTGTCTGGTTTATAAGTGTTTATTAAAGTGGTTGACCTTAGCAAAGGTAGAGGGGGTTGAGGTGCCACTTAACTTGGCTAAAACTGTTTCGGTGTGAAACTTTCTACTCTAAGCTCCCCCCAAAAAACAACAACAACAACAACAACAAAAACAGCCCCAAGAACAACATTTACAATCACCACCAGTGGCAATAGCAAACAAGAATCTACCAGTGTGAAGTACTGAGAATGAAAACAGGTGGAGCTTTGAGCTGCCATGTTGTCACCAGGTGATGCCCATATAGTTGGACACTGCTGTTAATCAAAAAAGGCTTGAACAATCCTCATTCCTCTGGTGGTTTTATGAAGCTCGGGCAACATACTTCAAAGTCTCCTAATAATGTGTAATAGTTTTTGATGGCTGATAATTATGAGGAGACTCTTTAGCAACAGAATTCTTATGTAACTTCCCTCATGTAACAATGTGATCCTTTTACATTTGTGGGGGGTGGGTTGGGGGATGTGGAGTAGGATGGAGGGGGATTGCTCATGTCATATAACTATTAATCTGGTTTGTTTTATGGAGTATGTGGGGGGGCATTTGCCTTGATTGCTCTGTATGGTGATTTCTGCATGCTAGCCTGCTGTTCTGTAGTAAATTTGATGATGCTAAGAGACTGTATTATGTATTAATAAGCTAACCAATACTTTTCTTTCTTTCTTTTCTTCCTTGCCTACTGTGCTTGCTTTTCTCTTGTATGTATTTTGCTTACAATTTTTATAAGCTTAGTTTTTAAGTATTAGATTTAGATTGCATAGAATTTATTAGTGAATTCAGGGTAAAAAAAAACTAAAGGGGTTGGGGGAGGGAAATCAAATTAAATAGAATTTTAATCGAGTAGAGGATCTGAAACTAGGGGAAGTTAGTCACTTATTTTAGCCCACAAGTCCACATAATCTAATATAATTATGCTTGAATAAAAATGTGGCCCTATCAATATTTATGAAAACTTGAAGTGAATATTAGAATACTTTATTTTTTAATAAATTGGCCAATAATTTCCTACTCTCCCTCTTATCTTTAAAAAATATCAGTGTTGGTTGAACTTAAGGGTGATAGGCTAATGTGGAAAAAAATAAAGCTAAAGGTGTGTGTGTGAGTGCACGCACGTGTGAATGAGTATAAGAGTGTGTGTATAGTGCATGCCTATATAAAATAGGACTTGGTGAGATTATTAAGCGACATTGGGGAGGGAAGAGTATGTATACCATGCATTAGTGAAAGCTTTCATTATTTATTTAGGTTCACTAAGTGAAGCAACATGCCAACATATCTGTATTGCCTCTTTAATCTACTAAAATGATTGATCCATGTTCATTTATGTAACTTTAGAATCTTTCTCTTGCTAGGTTTTCCTGTTGTCTGTTTCTCTTTATCCAAAATAGTGCAGCTCTTATTTTCCCTATATTTAGCATCTATTACTAATTCAGTCTTAAGACTAATAGTCAATTTATGTTAATCTTTTTTCTTTTTTCCTTGCACTCTTTTTTTTTTATTTTATTTTTTTCTTCCTGATGCTTAAAATAGAAGTGGAGCAAAAAGGTAAATAACCGAATACAGTCCAAACCCCAGCTCCTTGTTATGTGCCTTATGGATGTTCACCTCCTCACTCCCCTTCCCCCACAAACACTCTCGATACTCTACTAATCAGCAGGATCTCATAAGTGCACCTCCCAGGGAAGTCGACTGTTTGCAATAAAAAATTGGCTGCTAAAGCAGGTGGGGTGGGCTCCAGTTTCTGAAGTCCTTATGGGTGGCTGTGGGGAGGGCGGGAAGAAATTTTTTCTCTCTTTTCATACGGTACCTCTCTTTTTCTCACACCCTTGGGTACTTATTTGTTATTAATGTACCATCCTGCCTGGCTTCCAAAACCTTCTCCATTGCATGCCATGGTTACAGGGTTTCCTGGTCTATTTCTTTCACCACTTTGGTTATGTACACTCTGCTCCTAATTGCATTTTTGGTATATTTGTGTTTCATTTTTATTTGTTTATTTTTAAATTAATTGAGGGCCTTTGTTTTAAGCCTCTCCTGAAATTTTGAAACAGACCTTCACTTTTTTTTGTTTTGTATTATTTTGCTTTATTTGGGGATATCACTTTGGAGACTTGAGAAGGAGGTTGGTGAGGGGGAGGTGAGGAGTCTGGACTTAAAGAAAAATCTTCCTATGTTGCTAGAACAGTAGCTAAAAACCTTTGATCCATAAATTGCTAAAGCCCAAGATAAAAGTACAAAACAAAATATAAAAACCTTAATTAAGAATGCCATTAAGCTTTGGTTTGAACTGTGAAAATTGTCCCAATCCACTTTCTACGTTGATACATTGAACATGGTGACTTAAAAAGGTGGATGGTACTTGCATCAATTTTTTAAAAAAAAGATCTATAATTTCATGGTGCTGAAATGAATTTTTCCTTCCTGGTTTATAGTCATTATATCTTACACTTGTTTACCTTTATGTATTATTATTTTTTTAACTCATTGTAATTCTTGTCTTCTCTCTGTGACTGTTAGTTTTTGTTTGCCCTGGGACGTTGAAAGCAATTGTGGATTCACCGTGTATATATGAGGCTGAACAAAAAGCAGGTGCTTGGTGCAAAGACCCTCTTCAGGCTGCAGATAAAATTTATTTCATGCCATGGACCCCATATCGTACAGACACTTTGATAGAATATGCTTCTTTGGAGGACTTCCAAAATAGCCGCCAAACGACAACATACAAACTTCCCAATCGAGTGGATGGTACTGGATTTGTTGTCTATGATGGTGCTGTGTTTTTTAATAAAGAAAGAACCAGGAACATCGTGAAATTTGATTTGAGGACTAGAATTAAAAGTGGAGAGGCAATTATAAACTATGCCAACTACCATGATACTTCTCCATATCGATGGGGAGGGAAGACTGATATCGACTTAGCTGTTGATGAAAATGGTTTGTGGGTTATTTATGCCACTGAGCAGAACAATGGAATGATAGTTATTAGCCAATTGAATCCATACACTCTCCGATTTGAAGCAACTTGGGAGACCATTTATGATAAACGTGCTGCCTCCAACGCTTTTATGATCTGTGGAGTCCTCTATGTAGTTCGGTCAGTTTATCAAGACAATGAAAGTGAAACAGGCAAGAATGCAATTGATTATATTTACAATACCAGATTAAACAGAGGGGAATATGTTGATGTTCCCTTTCCTAACCAGTACCAATACATTGCTGCAGTAGATTACAACCCAAGAGATAATCAACTATATGTGTGGAACAACAATTTCATTTTACGATATTCTCTGGAATTTGGCCCGCCTGATCCTGCCCAAGGTAGGAATACTTGTTTATTTTTAATTACACGTGGTTTTTTTAGTAGTTTATTTTAAATAGCATATTTTAAAATGTGCTTCCATTTGCATTAGTGTGTTGAGCCTTATTTCCTTTTTCTTCACATTTCTTTCCTCTTTTTCTTCTTTTTCCTTCCTTCCTCTAACTATATTTCTTTTCTACTAACTATATTTAAACAGCCTGCACTTAGTAGGTCCTCCATAAATGTCTGTTGAGTGAATGAACAAATTAATAACGTCATGTTACAATGTGCAGAGTGATATTTCATAATCTCTCATGGGCTCTTTTTACATGAACACAGGACTATTGATAGCTTTTGTAAATGTCACTTTTCAAAAAAAAACTGGTATAAGGCTTTGTTCATAATACGTTTTATCATATGTCAGTTTAGTTGGTTCTTGCTAAAAATAAGAGTTTATAAATTTCAAGTTAGATACCTGTTAGCTTTGTGCTTTTCTACCTGATTTTTAAATTGATTACAACGTACATGCAGACCTTTTAACTTCTTGGCGCCAGTGGTTGAGGGAAATGTGTGTTAGGGAGTCTCAGGAGATTTGGCAGAGTTAATGTGCATTGCCAGGCATAAATGTTCTTGAGTTTTGCAGTCCCAATCATAGACTTCCATGTCTGCTTAGGAGAAAAAGTTTCTCCAATATCTTTTCGGAAATGAGTGACATAAAATTATACATTCTTGTTTTTTGTAAATTGGTGGTAGCTGTAATTCATTTTCCCATTAATGACTAGATAAACCCCAAATGATGACTTAGAGAATGCACAGCTTATAAAAATAATTTGAATTTACCTGCTTTTCACTTTTCCACTAAGAAGATAACTAATATGTAAAAAGAAGTGGTTAACCCATTAATATATATCTGTAACTCCTGCATGCGAAACTGTATTAGAGTAGATGTAGTGATCAGAGCAGTGCCTTTTCTTTAAAAATAAATTATTTTCATGACATAGGAATGAATACAATATTTTTATGTGTTGTCTCCTATCTTATTTGTGTGATATTTTTTTATTCCATAGTAGTCTTTTAATTAATTGAGTTAATTCAAAGGTTTTGATCATTTAGTTATTTTGACCTCTTAGAAACAAGAGTTATTTAAAGTTATTTATATTTAGGATGAAAGTTTTTTTCATCTTGTCCAACAAACACATCTCTTTTCTCCCA
>JAJPUD010000271.1:0-75054 GCA_023553655.1 Myrmecobius fasciatus | reverse complement strand
TCTTCTGGTTGGATTTCTAATTTAGGGTCATGATAGAGAACTGGGAGTCTGTGTCATTTCTTGTAACAGGGACAGTAATGATGTATTGACTTGTTCCCTGGGTCCTCTATCTGTAATCTGTGTCTGTCTTGACTTTGTCAGCTCCAGGCTGCACCAATAACATCCCACTGCTGAATGTTTCAACACTTAAATCTCCCTCCTGGGTGGAAAGGCCATGGTGACAGTGTGTCTGAATCATTCTCTTAAGTTAATTATATATTTTGCTCCTCAGACCAGAAATTTGGGTTGTATCCTTGACCCTTGTTGTAATGGTATTGATATTTTGTTGTTGGTGGTGATGTTTTTCTTTTGCTAACATAAAGCATTCGTCATATATAAGTTTGTCAAAAGCTTATGTTCCACCAAGGGAACATAGTTAGAAATTGACCTTACAGTGACCCTATCTCTTATTTATGCCTTTATCATTCTGTTAGCTGTTCAAAGTTGTGTCTTTGAAGGGAATGAATCTCTGGGCTTCTTCCAGCTAGGAAAATCTGTTGCTACTTAGAATAGGTGGACAACGAATGCATCCAAGACTTGGGGAAAAAAACAGGAAAAAATACTTGTTAATTAAAAAAATAAAGAGCATGTTGTCCTTGTTAGCGGTGAGGAAGTCTCTGATAAGATGCATTTGTTGTAAGTAGCCACCAACAGCTCAGAAGAAATGCCATTGCCTTTATGTTGGTTATAAGATACTGTAACTTTTCTGGGTCAGGGTGGACAGGAGAGCAAAGTTAAAGTGAGCTTTGATGGTTTCTATGTGTATCTTCACTTGGAAATTCTTCTGTTCTCACTTTCGCCCTGTCTGTGTTTGAAGGTACTCATAATGGTACATACTTTTCAACATTCATTCTTTAATTGAATAAGCATTTACTAATTATCTACTATATTCCCAGCACTGTACTTGAACACTGGGATATATAAAGATGAAAAAATGAAAGTTTCCTCCTTTCCGGTACTACTTCACATATAGTGAGAGGGAAGGGGGGAAAAACAAACCAAAACAAAAATCTATCATTTTGTCCTGGCTCTCCAGAGATGATTTATGCATTTATAAAATATGCAGGTCCTTTCTCTACTGCTTCGACAACTGCATCAGCTGATAGTGTCCCCACCTTTCCCATTTCCTTTTAAAATGTTAATTTTATAAGTGACTTTGAGAGGGAAATAAATACCATGGCAGCTTAGGTGAAGGATTTAAAAATAAATAAATAAAAACCCATTCAATTCTTAAATCTTTCCAAAAGAGACTACTTGCTTGTCAGTTTTGTTATTTAACCCTTAATGATCCCAGGATTTTTTTTTTTTTTAAGTGCATGTTACATAAATCCCATTATTGCCTTTGTTTGACCCATGATCTGTCACAAAGGCTCCCGCATTCCTCATCATTCATTGCTTGTTTCAGGCCACATGCTTTTTGGGATCACCATCTTGTACAGCCATTCCAACTTAGAACTTTGGATCAGTCACAGTGAACCTCAACAGCAGTTTGATCAAAGCAGCTGATAAGACAGTGATGGGAAAAAATTATGTCTGTGCACTCTCCAAAGCTGAAGCTGGCTGCTTTAACTGCAGATCACTCAGAAGTCCTCTCTGTTGGATCTGCTGCCCCATTTCACACATAGTAGCCCTGTCCAAAAGGATACTGAAAAAAATAGTTCACTTCTTTTTAAACTTTTAGAGACCCTTTTGCGAAAATACTAGCTTACTGCTTAGATGCATTGCCTCCCCCCAAATATTTTAAGATAATCTTCACCCCATTTTTAACATCAAAAGTGTGTATTCAGACATTTAGATATGGGACTTTCATTTATTACGTTTTCCTATTAGGTTGTTATTCATCTTAAGTCTGTTAGCAATTTCCTTACTCTGTTTCTCCAATCTTGGCCTGTTTTCTATCTTGCTCTAGAGCAGGTTTACAAAAACAAACAGCAATAAAGTCCTCATTTCTCTTTATAAATTTTGTTTTGTTTTGTTTTGTTTTTTTTAAATCTGATGTATTATAAATTTACTTAATCTGGTCACATCATTTGTGTTGTAAGACACATAGTGGGGGAATCACATCTTGGGTGGTTTTGAATTTTCCTATTTTTCTCAATTTACTTTGCACCAGTTAAGAAGTTATATATATTAATTTTTTTTAATTAGGATGTAAGCAGCACAAATGTCTATTTTTAAGTCATTCTTGTCCTGCTAATATTCAATAAAATGTGATCAGTGATTTTTTTTTAGACGTAATAAAGAAAGGATAATTTAATTTTAGCTTTATGAAGTATGTTAACAATGGGTAAGTTCAGAGAGCTAGAGGAGAGACAATTTTAGACTAGTACTATAACATTAAAAAGTATATATTCCATTCATTTCCTTTAGGGAAAATTTATGGCTTATACCAATATCTCAATTATAACTACTGTAATAAATCTACCCAAACTTACAGATATAGTGAATATCTAGCTGCTAGCCTCCCAGTTAAATAGATGTATTTACCTAATCATTTTTACCCTCTCTTCTCCACTACTACTAGGCGGGAGTCAAAAAGCCAATTGTTCCCCTTGTCTGGAAGCTTGACTAACTTGGTGATATTCCTAAATGTGCTTAGTGAATAATATGCTTCTTCACAGGTTTGGAAATAAGCTTCTTCAGTTCTGTGGATGAAGGGAGCTGGTGGACTGGGTGAGCTCCAAGGCTCCTTGCAAGCTTTAAAATTCGACTATATTATGATTTTATTGCAAGAGGGAGGGTCAGGTTTTCATGTTTTCTTCATGGTCCTTATGCTCCATTGAGGAGTTTTACTTTATCTTCCATTTATTCTCAGCAGATACCATGTGTATTGTCCTTAGGAAACCTTTTACTGATAAATTCTGGATGAAAACTCTGCCTTCTATAGTGATTTACCAACTTGTAAATATTGAAAACAATATTAACAACAGTAAGCAATGTTTGAAATACAGCAAGCATGAGGAGTAAGCGTCTAATGTTTTACACTGAATTTTAAAACAATCTAGGAAAAATATTTACCCAGTGCCAAAGTAGGAGAAAAAGTAATCTTATCTGTACTTGCATTTTTTTTTTTAATGCTGTAGATAGTGTTGGCTATGGAATCATGAAGTCCTGAGTTCAAATCTTTCCTCAGAAACATTTTAGCAGTGTAATAATGTGAGTCATTTAACCTCTCTCAGCCTCAGTTTTCTCATCTGTAGAAAGAAGATAGTAGTAACTGCACCTACTTTGCTGGATTGTGGTAAGGTAGACTAAGTTTACATGTAAACCTAAAGGTATTAAATGCTAGCTCTCATTATAATAGTAAAAAGGAAAGTTACTTTAGGCAGTTATCTTAAATTCTAACAGTATTAAATATTAGATACCAAAAACTCATTTTTAAGTTTTTAAGCTGTTAACTTTAATTTTTTATAATAAGTTGCATATTGAGGATTTGGTGGAATAGACTCATATTTGCTTTGGCATTTGGTTCAAAATGAGCTCATTCTTCCACTAAATAGCTTATCTTCACATTACCATCATCAAAATTATAATTAAGTGATGTATATATTTGAAATAATATATTATTCAGTTTCCTTAAATGTCTTAATAGAAGTATTAGTATTAAAAACTGAAAGAGGGAAAATGACTTTATAATATTGGGTCACGGGAAAAATCATCTCTTTTAGGTTTCCTGAAATGAGACCTAAAGTGTGATAATGATAGGGTCTGGATGAGGGATTTCTTTGTTATAGGGAAAATCTAGAAAAGGAAATACTGTATACTAATTAAGGTCCAGACAGTCTGTGCAACATGATGTAATTGAAAAGTTGCCTTGAATGCTGGACAGTCCAGGACTTTGGCCAGGATCCCACTGCCACTTTGGGTCAGCAGCAATTCCCGAACCCAAAAACCATTCTAATGATCTCTTTTAGTAATTTCGGGGATTGTTAGAAATTCTTTTACTGATGCTTAATCTTTTTTTGGCTAATGATAACAAGAGCAACAGAGGAGCTATGAAGATTAGGGTATGTAGGTAAATTATAGTTCAGATATTTATACATTACTTTTGGGTTTACGTAGTTCTTTACATAGATCTTCATGTTATGAGGTATGTACTGTTTTGTTCCCATATTACTGATGGGGAAACTGAGGCTTAGAGAGGTCTAATAATGATGGTAGGATTCACACTCAAACCTCTTCGACTTATAGTCCAGTTATTTTGCCATAATGCCATGTAGGAATGGTAAAGGGAGTATTATTAAGAAGCACTTCCGTCATCCTATAAAATACTAATAAGGGAGCGTGATGGGAAGAATCGTTTGCCTTTCTCTTCTTCATCCTCTTCTCTCCTCGCTGCACAAGAGCCCTAGTTGAGCAGCAGCAGTTACTTGACACTTCTGCAAAGATTGTGATGTTTTTGACAAATGTTAATTGAGAAAGCACTGAAAGCCTGACTGCATTGTAATCAAAAGAAAATTACAGAGGTTTCACAAGATGTCAGGCAAGTGCTTACAGAGGAAGATAGACAGGTTTGAATCGGCTCTTGAAGCAGCTGGCTAGGCATGAAGTTTGACTCGAAAACAGGCAGCACTCAAACAGTCAATAAATTATGCCCTGGAAATAAAACACATGCTCACGAAGTTACTGTTTGAAAATGGAGAAAAGCGGAAGTAACAGTATGCACGTAATGTTAGTGAAAATGAGACTTGGTACCCAAGATCCCCAAACAGGTGCACTATGAAGAGATTTTTTTTTTCCTTGATAAAAATCACTTTGTGCTCCTGATAACTTTCTTGTTATAATCAAACCTGTGCTCACATTATTTTATTAATTTAAATATCTTAATTAAGTTAATTAATTGAAATCGGTTGAATTAGATCAATTTAATTCTGGGCAATTTTAATCTTCTAATTTGGACTTTTGATTTTTTTTTTTACACTTGTGGTTTTCCATAGCATGACTTTCTTAAGCAGGATTTTATTTGAATAAAATAATAAATATGACTGGAAAAAATCTTTTTTGCAGTTCAATAATAATAATAAAAGAAAACAAACTTAATTACAAGGACTCTTTTCTTCATGTATTTTTGTAGAAGAATTTGAGAGCCAGGAATATTCCAGTTTCCCAAGTGATGACAAAAATAATACACTGATGAATTTTTAGCTTTGCAGTGTTTCATATCTAGCTATTTCTGACAGTTTGAAATTAGTCTTGTAGGACTAAAAATAGCTTTGCTACACTGTACCAGCTACTCTAATCATATGCAGGTTATAACTTTTTTTTTTAATTTGAGAAAAGAAAACATTAAATGATTTTAGGTTTGAAATATTTTATGCTGGTAAGTTACACTTTAAACTTTTTAAAAGACTCCATAGCATTTGCGTATAGATTTCAAATTAAAAATAATATTATGTTGACATAGTAGAATAAATTCTATACTAACCTGCCAGAAATCAGTTGTTCCTTCATACCTACTTTATCAACACTAAGAATGTTAAAGCCTAAGGTGATGATGATGATATATAGAAACAGTATAGGATTGCTAGACTTTTATGTTTGCATCTAGTCAAGCATGCTGGAATTATCTCAAGCAAGAATGACTGCTGAGTGGGATGATCTAGCTACAGTAATTGTTTTCCTGCAAAGTATATAATGGGTGACTTGTGTTTTTGTTTTTCATTTTTTTTTTTAAATGCCCAAGTTACGTACAAGGCTCAGATTTTATTGACACAACATATTTGATAGTTTACAGAACAGGACCTTAAATTACTCCATTATCTACTTTTTCTAGACTGAATGGAATTTGGTTAATCACATTTTTTTTTTTGTCATTGTCACTTATGACAATAATTCCTCTTGGACTTTACAAGCATAGGTGTCAGCTTGTATTCTCAAAAAGTTATAAAAAAGTGGCTCTAAAGTAGTCATACAATTTGATTAAGAAATTAAAGATTAAAACCTACACAAAGGTATTGTGGAGAGTATTAATTTTAAAAGCCTAAAACCTGGAATGTAATGCAGGTAGATAAAAGAATATTTTTGGGTGACATCCTGGATTCAGGTGTTAACCTTTCATCATTACAAACTGTATAGTAAGTAATTTAGCCTTTTAATAACCTAGTCAATTCCCTAATTTAATCTGAGGTCTCCAATGTTTGTACATTGGACAATTCCACACCAATGTGATTGTAGACAACCAAAACAGGTATGTCTAAGTCAGAAGCATATAAAAATTGGTGGACTCAAAAAATCTGACCGATATGGAAACACTTGTCCCTACCACATCTCTTAATCTATCCATCCCCTATAACTTATCATTCTGTATAACACACATCATGTACTTCCTCTGCAGTCCATATCGGAGAATGATTGAATTAATTAAATTGTTTTTTGTTTCTTTAACTAGCTTTCTCAGTGATTCTTGTGAACTTTTCAAAAATTGGGATTAACATACTCATCTTTTTTCCATAGTGCCTACCACAGCAGTGACAGTAACTTCTTCAGCTGAGCTGTTCAAAACCACAGTATCAACCACAAGCACTCCTTCACAGAAAGCCCCCATGAGCACAACTTTAGCTGGTGGAACAAAGGAAGGAAGCAAAGGGACTAAACCACCTCCAGCAGTTTCTACAACCAAAATTCCTCCTGTAACAAGTATTTTTCCCCCGCCAGAAAGATTCTGCGAAGCTTTAGAAGCCAGGGGGATTTGGTGGCCTCAGACACAAAGAGGAATGATAGTTGAACGGCCTTGTCCCAAGGGAACAAGAGGTATTTCCTGTGAAATATGTATACATATATATATTAAAAAATTCATGTATATGTGTGTGTGTGCATATATATATGGATGCACATTGTCACACAAGAGTCCTCAATAATTAGGTGCTCAAAGCATCATGGAGTGCCCCCATTTTGGGGGACCACTTACAAGTGCCATATTTATAAAGTATGATAATACAGTGTCTGCAGGCATTATTTAGATTTTAATCTATAAAAGGCCATTGAGTACAGGCCACAAATGCCTTGAATCCTTGAGGACTCAGGTTATACTTGAGGTTTTTGCCTGAGGACTATAGTAAAGATTGCTTACAGCTGCCTTTCTCATTACAAGCCCCACTTTGGAGAAATTCCAAAAAAAATGAAGGGGTTTTGGTTTGTTTGCTGTAAACGTCTGATATTTCTATGCCGACTTTATATTTACTGTTTGTAATCTGCGTTATTCCCTATGTTTTCGTCAGTTATTGTCAACTGCCTCCATTAGCGTTTATTCAAAATTTAACACACAGAGCGGGAATGGCGGAGCTGATTTCCTGAATGCATGCAGAAAAATGGTTTCAATTTCACTGTTGTTTTCTACATCTGTTGTAGGAACTGCCTCGTATCTCTGCGTGGTTTCCACCGGCACATGGAACCCTAAGGGCCCTGATCTTAGCAACTGTACCTCACACTGGGTAAATCAGCTGGCTCAGAAGGTTGGTTGGAATCTTTTAATATGATACACACTGGTGATTAAAGGCTTTAACTTCGAACATAAATAATTCAGCTTAGTATGTTGAAACCATCTTTATTGCTCTTTGTTCAGTTTAAAAGTAAAAGAATCATGCATAGTTTTTGTCTGTGAACCATTTATCGAAAGTTAAGCCCGCATGTGTTTGGGGATATATTCTTTACTAAGTTAAGCTTCTAAATGCATACATGCTTGCTTAATTTCATTCATGTTTAGCATGTTCTGGTTCGGGTTTGTTTTGTTTTGATTTAATGTTCAGAAGATGAATTCTGTGTAGGCCTAATAAATCAAATAGATTTCAATGTGCAACTGAATTTTCAGAACCCAAACAGATGTTTAGTTGGCAGATGATGATAGAACAAATAAAATGTCTCGTAAGGTGGCATTATAGGCAAAACCCTATTTATAGCACATTGCAGCATCACCTTTTGTTTTCCTGTTCCTCCCCAATCGTTCCTTGTGAGGTGATGAAAATTAGATAATCGTCATCTGTCCCAGTCCTCTTGAGTTTGACTTTTAAATGTCTGCCATTATGAACCAGGAGATTTTTGTGTTTCTAATAATAGCAAGGGAGGAAAAAAAAGTTATAATGAAATGGGAGTCTTGGCCCCAAATTTCTGATTATAGTTTGTTTTTTTTTTAATGCGTCTTAAGAAATTTCTTTTGTGTATATAAGAACCTTTCATCTTCCAGATAAAGAAAAAGTTTATTGTTCTCAATTAGCTGCAGATTTTGACATGTGTGCAAATGGGTGTTTTGTTACCACAAAGGTATGCTGGGAGTCAACTTGGAAGCCATGAGTGGAACATGGGCTCCTGCTGAGATAATATAAATTGTCGTTTCAGATCCGAAGTGGAGAGAATGCCGCCAGTCTTGCCAATGAGCTGGCTAAACACACCAAAGGACCTGTGTTTGCTGGGGATGTGAGCTCATCTGTGAGACTGATGGAACAATTGGTGGACATTCTAGATGCGCAGCTGCAAGAACTCAAACCCAGTGAGAAGGATTCGGCTGGGCGGAGTTATAACAAGGTATGGCATTTTTAATTAGGCATTTCCTATTTCCTTCTCCTCCTGCCAATAGTTTATTACTAATACTCTTCCTCTTTTTCCTCCCATCTTTTCATTCTTATTTGCTCCAGTTCCCAAGAAAGAATCATGATTAAAAGCAGGACAGAAGGGCAGTAATATATAAATAACATCGGTTAGATTATGGGAAACCTCTATTCTTGGCAGACTTCAAAGGCTAGATTCCTTATTTCAAAATGTATCATGTAGGCATTATACTAGTACACTTTTCAGAGATTTGTCATTTATACCTGCCTTTTCTTTTGGCCTCATCAATGGACCATAAAAAATTGTGACTTTTTTATCTTACCTAGTAATCACTGAAGTAATGTTTCTGATGATAACCTTTGGGAGTGGAACTTAAATTTCCAGTTTTCCGTTTCTTATTTTAATTGCTTCGGATGAGTTTTATTTATTTATTTTTTGAATTTTTGATCTGAAGATAATTGGTTGACTACACATTTTTGTCCCTTTTGGCAGAATTAGTGTAGAGAAGTTGTTAGAAACCCTAAAGCTGGGTGGGTATTTGATGCTCCCTAAAATTTATAAGGCATTGAAAATTGCACATTTCTTTCCTTCAGTGTGAATTCTGTGGCCAGAATTTTTATACTTCTTCATTTCATGTCCTAGAAAGAAAAAGAAGCATGATAACAAAATAAAATAATAAATGGCTAATATTTGTGTAGTTCTTATTATGTGCCAGGTATTAAGTGTTAAGAATTCTACAATTATTATCTCATTTGATCCTCACAACAAGCCTAGGAGGTAGGTGTTATTATTAACTTCTTTTTACAGATGAGGAAACTGAGGCAGACAGGTTAAATGATTTGCCCCGGAGTATCTTAAGTTTATTTTCTGACTCCAGGCCTGGCACATTTATCCACTGTGCATCACCTAGGTACCTAAGGGATAAAAGGAAATATGATATAATAAAGGCAAAAAGAATGTTAGATTGGGAGTAAATCTTGTGAATGCTGCTACCTACCATCCATGTGGCCTTGACAAAATTCTTTCCTCTCCCTTGCCCTCAATTTTGAAGGGGTTAGATAATTCCCCTTCCCACTAAAGAAGGATGGTCTTATATTCACTGAAACCAGATAGAATAACAAAAGCACCATCCAATTTGAGGGTGTGTGTGTGTATGTATGTATGTATTTTAATACACATATGTATTTTAGGAGCAGCGTTCTAGAGATGTACATCTAACCTCTGTTTTTCTTTTCTCTTACTAAAAAGCTCCAAAAACGAGAGAAGACATGCAGGGCTTACCTTAAGGTATCTCTCCTCTGCTGTCACCCTGCTTTCTCCCTGCGTCAGCTACCTGCCACGCTTTATCATCTTGCTGCATGATCCAATATATTTCAGTCTTTGATAATTATGTATTGTGCCCCCTATCAACTATACAAATGTTGGCTTTGCACAGGTATAATATTCTCAGAATAAGCAAATAATTTTTCTTTTTTCTTTTTTTTTTTTTGCAACATTTCTATTTATCCAAAAGTACAAGAATATTAATGAAAACCTTCTGAATTGGAAAGTAATAATAGAATCCCTTTGTTTCCCAATGTTACCCTTGTGGATCAAACAACAGCTGGCAATCAAACAGCTATGATATCTTCTTGGCAGTTTATCATATCAAAGACTGTATGGTCATGATTGTATGTGCATGAAAATGTCACTGCTTTCTTATTTCTGTGGGATGCTCTAAAATGAAACAACTTTGGTCTTTAGATTTTTAAGGGTTAATTCCAAAGATAACTCATGTAGGGGTTGGGTAAACTGCAGATGAAATATGAATATTGTGACAATTCCATTAGTATCTATTTAATGGTACTTCTTTGCCAGGCTGAGAGGGACAAGAATAGACTGTTTGCTTACTCCAGCCAATTGTTATGCCCATGGCCAGGGAAATATTGATGATGCTACCACATGTAAAAGGACAGATATAAGTGGAGTAGTCAATGGGCTTTCGTTTTGTTTCATGGATTCTTAAAGTCCTTTTTTTTTTTTTAGGGGAACAGGATCTCCTAGTTTTTGTGCATCCTCCTCAGAAACAAAATAGTGGCAAATCAGAATTCAAAAGACTCTGCACCATGCATGCACACACCCATGTTTAAGCACCTTGTTCTCTTGCTTCTGTGATATTTTAGTGGAATAGAGGTTACTCAATGTCCATGACCTCACTGGTAATTTTTGGCGTGGTCTCCAGTAAGAATGGCAATGAGCCAGATAGGATTAGGCTTTGCTGGACCTGAGAGCTTTAAAAGAAAAAATGGTGGGAGGGTCTGTTTTTAGGTTCTGAATGTTCCTTTTTAGCCTGGCTAATGGGGGGCAAAGAAATAACTGCTGAAGTGGATAGAATTCCTCATACTTTAATTTGCAGTTCACCTTTAAGGTAAAAGTTTAATGTATGAAATGTAATAATTGGTATGTTGCCCAGGATACACATGCCTCATTGGGAAAAGTAGCCATTTTTCATTTGGCAGGGAGAGTATCTCAGGAATATGATTATGCTGATCATTTTGTTTCCACTGAAGACATAGACATGGTAATAAATAAGCTCAACCTGAAATTAATAATAGCACATCCCAAGCACACTCTGTGGCAGCATGAGAAATCCTCATACGACCTTCAGCCCCGACCAGTGTCACTTTCAGGACATCCCACTTGAGCTTCTGTGGTTCAGATAAGACAAGACGAATAAAACTTCTTCAGTTACAAATCAGAAGCCGACTTACACTATGCAAATGAAGCGAGTTCTCACTCTGTGACAGAGGATTCATTTGTACCTCAGATTAGAGGCTCCAATCTGTATTTCTTGGTGACTAATGAATCCAGCCTCAGCAGACCGATTTCGGTTCCACTCCAGTTAATGACTGCAAGTGGGATCAGTAAGAGCATTCTCACTATTCCATCTCCCATTAGAGAACAGAGTTTGGGGGGGGACCCTTTAATTCTACTATGGAGTATCTTATACCTGCCCCGAAGGTCGTGGTGGCTCACAAAGCAGACAGAAAGAGGATATTAAGATGGATTAAGCTAATTAATCTTACTCTGGCAGTAGTCTCCACCAGCATTTTCCTATTCATTTAAATGGACTATTCCTAACCCATTTTAGGGGGTGGGGTTCTGTTTGTAGTCACTGTGCTCATTTTGCCCTCAGCATTTATTACTAGATCAAACAGATCACATATGTGCTTAAGGACACATGATGACCAGGTAAATGGGGCAGGGATTCATCAGTGCATGACATATTCAATGGAGTTACATTATGCATCAAGAGAGAGCCTGCCTTCAATTGATTAACTGATTAGTGTGATTGATTGGGTTATTTTACGAAGAGAATTAAAAAATGTCTCTTTGAATTTCTCTCACCCCTCCCCTCCCCCTTTTATTTATTGCTACTTTGTGTCACTGAATTAACCTCTCCATGAGAAGATTTTCAACATGGTCATTTTCAGGGACTTGACTTTGTTTTACACACCTCCTCCCTTTCTCCCCGCCTAATTCCTTAAATGACCAGTTTAAACTTGGACTATCTTGTTTGTTTGGTTGATTAATTACCTTTGCTCAGTGACCACTGTGCTAGAACTATAGTTAGTGGTCTCCAGGATTTGAGCTCGGCA
Source organism: Myrmecobius fasciatus (assembly GCA_023553655.1). Lineage (NCBI taxonomy): Eukaryota > Metazoa > Chordata > Mammalia > Dasyuromorphia > Myrmecobiidae > Myrmecobius > Myrmecobius fasciatus. The sequence goes on along the minus strand of JAJPUD010000271.1, from coordinate 62,836 downwards.
TAATATAGTAAGTTGGGAGAGAGAGAACATTCACACATCATTTACACACTCTGAAACCACTTCATCTCATTAGTCTTTGCTAATAAACAAATGTGGCAATAAACACTGTGGGCCACAGTTTGGGCAAGGTGTTATTTTCAAAAACAACATATTATCTGTTCTTTCCCACTGTCAACATAAAGTTACTCCTTAGGTCTCAAGTATCTTCTGTCCAGAAAATAAAAACCTTGACATTGTATGTAAGATTAAAGCCTCAGGCAAAGTCATTGGCACAAGGTGTTATATTTTTCTGCACTTTTTGACCTTGGTTTTTGTGTACTATATAAATAGAAATAAATCCGATATCTACATTTACATTTTGCCATCAGTTTGACATTCTAGTAACCCTTTTAAATGGTCCTATTTTGAAGTAGTTAGGTCTATTTTATGTTAACCAGGTGTTCTGGTATCTTTAAATCAGAGTAAATCATCTTGACAGCTGAATATTAGAATTGTCACAAGACAGCACTAGAAAATCTCCTCAGTGCCAGAAGCAGTCAGGCCTAATGATAGTTTTCTAATGGATGCAGGCAATTGTTGACACAGTGGACAACCTGCTGAGACCTGAAGCTCTAGAATCCTGGAAAGACATGAATTCTTCAGAACAGGCACATGCTGCAACGATGCTACTTGATACACTGGAAGAAGGGGCTTTTGTCCTGGCTGACAATCTCTTAGAAGCAACACGGGTCTCAATGCCCACTGAAAATATTGGTGAGTTTTCCTGATGACACGTGGAGCTTTTGCCTGGGAGCTGAACCTGGGTGGAAGGACTATGCCTTTGTTATTCCCTACTTGCAGATATTTTAATTTCTTTTCTTTTTCTTGCCTTTGCTTTCCTTCCTGGGCTATCTTTTTTTTTCCTTCTTCCTTTCTTCCTTCCTTCTTTCCTTCTCTCGTTTTAATTTCTCACTCTCCCTTCCTTTCTCCTCAAAAGAAACAAAAAAAGTAATAGACAAACAAGTTGACGATCAAGAGTATTTAGTTTTTGTCTTTGTTCCCTTAGTGCCTAGTGCCACCTAGTAGGGTTCTTATTAAAGACTTCTTTATTTAAATTGAATCAGCCCATAGCCAAATAAGTACAAAGGGAAAGGATAGAATAAATTTTTATTTTAAAATTTTAAAATAGTTTTGCAATTGAAAAACCATAGCAGAACACATCGCTAGAAATGAGCTGTTTAAATGCTGGGGTATGGATTCTTCCTGTGGAGCTGTGGAAGATGCCCTTATTTTATATCGCCTGTTCCTAATGAATTTAAATGACTTATTGGAATGTGTTCTGCCAGCTACATATTTTAGGCACATAGTACACAGGCTACATGTTTACATTAAGCACTACTGCCTTCAGGTAAAAATGTGCTCAGTGAACTACATCTCCCATAATGCAGAATGTCCATGCTCCACGGATGGCAGAATAGCTGCAGAGAGTTTGAAGCATAATTCAGAACTTAAATGCTGGCTTTGAGAGGAAGATGCTCAAAGTGACAATGAATGGGAGAGAGTCGCACTGCAGCTGCATTGAACTCAGAATTTGTGATAATTTAGTTGAGTTAGTTTGTGGTAACCACAGAATTTTGGGAATCAAGAATTTGCTCAATGAGTATATAATAGAGTGCTGTTGGTCATGTTGGAAAATTCACAAATTAAAGAGAGTTGGAAGGAACATCACAGAGCATCTAGCTTTACTTAAACCTGGGGACAATGAGAGATAACTCCAAGGTTTTGGATATAGATGGCAAAGCTAACAAAATAAGTTGATTTGTTGTTTCCAATTCATTGTAGTTCTGGAAATCAAGACATCTGTATTTGTTAGAACTGTGTATAAAACACAAATAAATAGCTTCAGAGTGAAGTTACATCAGTAGGCATTTATTCAATACTTTCAATATATGCCAGGAACTGTGCTAAGCACAAAAAAATTTCCAGAACAAACAATGCACACATGCACAGTCTTTCTCTATAAGAAACTCAAAATTTAATGGTCAAAATATAAGCTTGTAAATAATCACATAAAAATAAGACAGCTATAGATAGATATGAAGATGTGTATGTATATATACATATATAAATATAAAAATATATATTCATGTACACATATACAAGGTAAATTAGAGAAAATCTCAGGATGCTTAGATTTAGAAGGGCTAGGAAAGTCTTCTTCTAGAAAGTGGGACTTTAGCTGAGACTTAAAGAAAAGCCAGGATGGCTTGAGAAGGCATAGGGAGTTCTAGGCATAAGGATATATAGCCATTGAGAAAACCCTTTGCATTGAAAAATATAGTGACACTAGTGTCGCTAGATGAAAGTGGACATGGGTGAGGGTGAAGGGGGGGTCAGGCCCTATCTGCTCAGTAAAGTGTCTTAGTCCATATGCCCTCATTCTCTGACATCTATTTTGGGATCATGTGCAGACCTTTTATGCTGCCTTTCTCATTCTCTTTTTCTGATCAGATGAGAAACAGTTCAGAGAAAGAAACAAAATACTCCCATTGCTGTTACCTGGTTTATGATGATCTTTACTCTGTCAGAACTATTAAAATGAAGTGTTTGAACTGTGCTTTTTTTACACCCTTACCCCTTACTCTCCCTCCCCCCTTCAGAAAAAAAAAAGAAAAAGAAAAATTCTAATTGAAGTGATTTTCCTCCATATCACAATTCTGAATCTTCTGAGTTTATCCTACTTTATAGAAAAGATACTGGTGCAGGTAGTGACTGTCTACTTGCCTTTCAAGAGAGAGCCTAAAAGAGAATCTATAGATTTCATACCCTTTTCCTCGGTGACTAGGATATGCTATTAATAATACTCTCAGTATAGATAAAGCCATCTTTACCCCGTTATTTGCAATGCAAAGAAAAATTTATTTTCCTAGAGATAGTCATATGATATTTTCCAATTGAAAATACAGACTTTAGCAAAATTTGAATGAGATACTTGGGCTATAGATGTACAAAGTGGGGAGAAGACAAAAGTCATGCATTCTACCTCCCACCCCCCCTTCTGATAAGTATTCCCTCCAAGGTAAGGGGGCATGTATATATAAGTAGTCCTTTCCACTTTTTCATCATTTCTGTTATCTATAGTCAAGAGAGTAAAAATTATGTTTCCATTTTGAGTGCTGTGCCAAAATGCTGTTTTTAGGGCATTGACCCATCATCTGAAAAGGAAGTTTAGGGGGCTTCTCTGTGGGTTAATGTCTTTATAAATTCACATGTGAATAGTCTTTGTAAAAATAAAAAAAAAACAATTATTAAGGTGGGTTTAGCATATTTAACATCATACTTTGCCTCTTTCCACTATATAAAAATCATTTGTTTCTATTATTTTTATACTTATTACAAGTGCAATAGTCTTTTTCAATGGATATTAATAATATAAAAAGGCTTTGTTAGCAAGGCTATTCTTTTTAAACAAAATCAGCATGAATTTTTGAGCTTTAATAATAAGATTTCTTTTAGTACAGAGTGTTAAAAGTTATATATTTGTGTTAAGGAGGATTATGGCAATTATTGTATTTTTATTAGACAAAAGCATTTTACAATTAATTTAATTGGCTGCATCAGTCATGTGAATACCCTGAGTAATTTCCATATTTAAGCTTCTCATTCCTGTATGCTTGTTCTCGTGGTTAGTCAATGGCAGGTTTGTGTTTCTTAAGATTAGAAAAAAGCATAAAGATCAGAGTATTGAAATTTGACTGTCAGGATTAAGAGTTATGTGTATATATAGAAAAAAAATGCTAAAATAAAAAGATCCCAGTTAAGTAGTTATACCACATGATCTTATCTCTGCACCACATGTTTGTGAACCAACTTATACAAAGAAAAAGTTCATCCATTTGGTCTTTGATAAGCATTTTTTGAATTGACAGTGAAGCCCAAGGGTTTAAAAATGAAGTTTCAACAGCTTTACATCCCCAGTTCATTCTAGTGATTTAAATATAAACTTCAGCAACTGACAGGTATGTTACAGTCAGAATTCCTCTCATCTGTGGGCCAGACTAATTAGCTACCTGGGTTAGTGCTCAATTCCTGTTAATTCTTTGAAAATTTATAATCAATTATATAAGCTGTGGATAAATTGATATCATCAGAAGGTTCAAAAAATAAATGACAAAAATTTAAACGGGCATTTAGGAATCATTCTGGGAGCCACAGTACATAGAATTTTCTTGGAGTAGGTAAATTCTATTGTGGTGAATTTGTTTGGGGAAAAAAATCCTCTGTGTGTGTGTGGGGGGAGCATTTAGAAATATTGCTCAGGAAAATTTCACTTGTCTATTATTTGACCCTTTAAAATGTGTTTAATTCATTTTCTTCATCACTCTTTGTTTGATTGAACCAGTTTTGGAAGTTGCTGTGGTCAGTACCGAAGGCCAGGTACAAGACTTGAAATTTCCTCAGGGCAGCAAAGGATCCAATTCAATCCAACTTTCTGCAAATACTGTCAAACAGAACAGCAGGAATGGTAAGGCTGAGCATAAAATGATAGAACTTTTACATATTCTTCATATTTAGACCATACCTTCTTGAGCTCATTGTTCTTAAGCTTCTGATTAGCTGGACTCTTACTATAGTTTTGGTTGTTGTTGTTTTATGAGCTAGATTTTTTTTTAATGATGATGTAGGCTAGACTTGGATCCAAGTCCAAAATTATGCTTTTCTTCCATTTTTGTCATTATTGCTATTTTATTTTACTACTGGGGAACTGTTGCAAGCATGATTCCTGTAAAATAAGATTGTTTTCTCCTTTACAGGGCTTGCAAAGTTGGTCTTCATCATTTATAAGAGTTTGGGACAGTTCCTTAGTACTGAAAATGCAACTATAAAACTGGGGGGTGACTTTGCTGGCCGTAACAGTACCATTGCTGTGAATTCGCACGTCATTTCAGCCTCACTCAATAAGGAGTCCAGCCGTGTCTACCTGACTGACCCTGTGCTTTTTACCCTGGAACACATTGATGTGAGTTACTCTAATGAATTAATAAGAAGGTCATCAAACCCAGCAAGAACGGGAGCAGTGTTGGAGGAGGGGGAAACAGAGAAGGAACACCTTTCCATTTGAATTTTAAATGTTGGACTAGGTCAGAGACACAAGTTTATTTAAGTCTATGAACATAAAATTAAATGAGCCTGGTTCAGTGATTATTAGAACTTAAGTGTATTCTTAATGAAAGCTAATTCAGTAATCAACATGAAAATGTAAATGACTCTAATTTGTTTCAGATTGAAAATTAACTCTTACCTTAACAGCAGGATAGCAGAATATCAACTCTTATGGCTTTGCCTGTTTAGTGTGGCAAGTTTAAATGTCAGTGAAAGCATTTAACCCCTGTTTTTTAATTCCAGACTCTGCTTGGAAAAATGTTTACGAAGCACTGTGAATTAAAAGGTGAAGCAGGGCGAGGAAATGCAGTTTCTCTGCTGTGTCTTGAGTTTACTGCAAATCTCCATCCTAGCTATTAAGTTGCTAGTTAATTGACTGCACTATGTTAGAAGATTGTCTGCAGTCTGTTTAAACCTCCTTGTTATAAGCTGAGAGAATCAGTTCCCTCACACAGCCAAGTGGATCACCCAAACTGGCACAGGGAAATAAATGTGTGAGGTTACTCCATTCTTTTTTTTTGGTAGCTATTTCATTGGATTTGCCTGGAGAGAAGCCTTAAGGAGTTGGCTGTTTGATTCAGATTGCTGCTTATATGTCACTTTGAGCTGACCGAAAATGAATGAACAAGGAGAAATGGATTTTAAAACACTTGGTTCCTAGAGAGATTCCTTAGAATATAGTCATAGCTCTAATTTTGTCAGAAAAGGAAAAATGACTCTAATGTGCCATCAGTATGTAAAATCATAAGATGGAAATTGTAATTGTCTAAAATGGGTCTTTGGTAATTTAGAGTACACTTTACAGTGTTTCGGACTATAAAGTCCCTTTTAAGCTAGATGCCTGCCTTGTACAACATAGTCCACAATTTTGCTGATGAAAAACTTTATAGTCCGAAACATGCAAAGTTTAATCTAAATTACCTTTTACACATATTAAACAATTGCTATAGCCATCTTAGAGTGTAAAATCCTAATTTTATCTTGTCATTTTATTTCCCAGCCTGACAATTATTTCAATGCAAACTGCTCCTTCTGGAACTACTCTGAAAGAACAATGATGGGATATTGGTCTACCCAGGGCTGCAAGCTGGTTGACACTAATAAAACTCACACAACGTGTGCATGCAGCCACCTAACCAATTTTGCTATTCTCATGGCCCACAGGGAAATTGCAGTAAGTATTTGCACTTCTAATGAGTATTGGGAATGTCTCCAGAGATTCCACCCAAGCTTGGGAAATAAGTCCATTCTTTGGGTGCTTATTGTGACTGAAAACAAAACAAACTAGTGGGAACTTCTAGAGGTCCCTATAGTGCCCTTCCTTTGCCTTATATTTGTTGCACTTTCTCGGAGGCATCTGCCTTTATAATTCCTTCTGTTCTAGCCTTAGCTTTCTTTTCTTCCCCCTTGTGTATTCTTGTCTAAGATTACATTATTTTTCACAAATTATACCCTAGTGGAATCAAGTTGCACCAAGTACCACTCTACGTTTCCTAATACTTTGCCACTCTGTAATTAACATGTAATAGGTGATGAAAAAATCAGAGGGAATTCTTGAATGTTTTAACATTCCTCCTTGTGCCTAAGTGGAAGCAGACCACAGGAATCCAGTTATTTTTAGGGAGACCTGGAGGGCATCAGTCAGACCTTTTGTGGGTGCTAAGCAGTCAGTGTGGATTGATGAAGAGTGATACAAGAAATAATTAATATAAGATAATGACATAAGGGAAGAATTCCTTTAAAATCACTTATTTCTGGATCTGAAAAATTGGGAGAATATGAGCCTTTTTTCCTAATCACTGTCCTTTGTAATCTTTTCAAGTTGGGCAGTTTCCAGATAGGCCTCCTCTGTTCTGACTAGCGACATTTCCAAATTAAAATTTCCACTTTTCAATAAAATTTTTTATATTTAAAATATGTAAGATAAAGTATTATTACATTATCACAAATTCTTCTGCTGTGTAGAGACATTTTCATATACCCATGTGCAACCATTGGTAAATCACTTAATTCCAGTCTTAGTTTCCTTATCTGTACAATGGGGATAATAATATTACTTACTTTACAGGGTTCTTGTGAGGACCAGGTAAAATAATATATGTAAAGCCTTTTACAGACCACAAAGTATATTATATCAGTATTAGATATTACTTTTATTCTCATTCTTACTTCATTTTAGCTTAAATTTATAAGTAACTTTCTGAGCAGGAAGCTTTTTATTTGGAATGGAATTTTTTCACCTTCTTAGAAGAGCAATTTCTTTCACTTAAAGTATAACCCTTCTAATGCCCCCTCTTTCTTTCTTTCAGTACAAAGATGGAGTTCATGAGTTACTTCTCACTGTCATCACCTGGGTGGGAATTGTGATATCCCTTGTTTGCCTGGCTATCTGCATCTTCACTTTCTGCTTCTTCCGTGGTCTACAGAGCGATCGTAATACAATTCACAAGAATCTCTGCATCAATCTTTTCATTGCTGAATTCATTTTCCTAATAGGCATTGATAAGACTGAATACACGGTAAGCTACTCTTGTACCTATTGATTATCATTTCTCAGAAAATGACTTTTTGATTTTGATGTGAATTTTAATATGATACTGCCCCCAAGCTATCAACCCACACTGTATCTCTGATGGGGGAACAATGGGAAGAAAGTTTTACATAGATTAAGATAGACAAGTTAATGATATTTTCATGTATTGAAAATACCAGCCTATCCTGCCCCTTTCTCTCGAACAGTGTGCAAGAACTTTTGCCTATTTGAGTACTAAGTCAAATGATTTGAATAGGACAGATTTGGTTTGTTCTGAAATAAAAAAAGAAATCTTCTTTCACAAGCTCTTGCCTTCTTTACACCAAAGGCTTTATCCAGGGATGATTCTTGGAGGTTTATCTGTCACTGTGAAATCTGTTACACCACCTGAATTTTAAAATTTGGTGGTTATTTCATTGTGTCTTCCTTCACCTGGACAAATGTGAAACTTAAGTTGGTTACACATCTGACAGATGATTTTCCTCATATAGTAAAAGTTGAAGTATTTGTCATTTAAAGCAGATAGAAAGACTCCTGGCTGCTGTGCAGAATTTCAACCAGAAGCTATAAATAATATATCTAGAACCAACTGTTCTATCTAGACTCATGAACCAAATCCATTACAAGCTCACTCTTGCAGAATAGTCAAGATTTGTCCTGCTGTTAACAACATGGTACTGTTGTAATTAAAGGATTACAACGTCATAGAGTAACTTTTACTTACAGTATCATCAAAATTAACACTTTATAAAGTTACTGGAAGCTCAACACTATATTAATTTTAGTAATTCTTTTCACTTATGACTGAAAATATCAGAACCCCATGAATAGAATTTCATACTTGGTCACAGCATGTTTGCATATTTGTTTGCAGCAATGTGTAGGGTTCCTTAATTTTTAAAGAGAAAATTTTCATGAAGTTTCCCTGCTAATCTTATATATTTTTGGAGTGAGGAACTGCTGTTGACACTTTTCCTTTCTTTGCAGATTGCATGCCCAATATTTGCAGGCCTTTTACACTTTTTCTTCCTGGCTGCCTTTGCCTGGATGTGCCTAGAAGGGGTACAACTCTATCTAATGCTTGTTGAAGTGTTTGAGAGTGAATATTCAAGGAAGAAATACTACTATGTTGCTGGCTACCTCCTTCCTGCCACTGTAGTTGGTGTCTCAGCAGCCATTGACTATAAGAGCTATGGAACAGAGAAGGCGTGAGTAATTGAAAGCGACCTGAGTGTTTTTCAAGTGAATAATTTTTTTAAAGCTTGTTAGGTGTCAGTGAGGGTCCCTGACAGACTAAAATGGCATCTGAAAGCTTTATTGGGAAGAGAATGGCCATGCCGTACACAGATTACAATCAAGTCTTTTGTAATTTTCTAGGTTCAGAGAATTTCCATTCTGGGAGAGGCGGATTGTAAATTATGGTCTTTCTTTTTAACAAAAAATGTTTGACCTGAAACAAATTGAAAAAGTAAATAACTTTTTGGTCTAAAGTGGATATTAAGTAAAAATTCCTTTTAGGTTAAAGTGTCTGGCAGTCTTAACCAATCAGTTTTAAGCTAATGCTTCATTAGTTGCCTTTGTTCAACTGCCCCTCTGGCTAACTCTCACACTGAATGATGATAGAAGAACATTCTATCCCATATGATGTTTTGCTTTGATAATATTTTGTCAGGCAGTTTGAACAGGATTAAAATTAGCCACTGCCTTTTATTTATAAAAATAGAGATATTTATAGAAAGTGACAGAAGGTAGACGTAGACATGTTTCCAAGGATTTGAGTTGCTAGAGGCATGAATTTGCCTCCCTATACTGTTTACTTTTTCCTTTGATAAAATTAGTTGCATTATAGAAAGATGCTAAGGACTACAAGGGAGCCTCTTGATTTTACAAATGATGAAAGACAAACAAAAGCCATTCAAGTAGAGAGGCAGCAGTATTGGGGAGCAGGAAGGAGGATCGGCTCTGCCTTTTTGACTCATACTGTGTACGCATGTACTGCTTTCCCTTCGGTCCCCTTCCCTTCCCAATTGAGTCATTTTATTTGTCATACTGTTTTGCAACAGAACATGACATCTGAGCATTTTCTGTCTGTTCTGTTCCATGGGGATAAGCACTTTACTAGAGATAGATAAAGATAAAAGGCAAATTTTGAAGATTACACAAGGAAGTTGAGAAATATTGAATGGGTTTTTGATGTTGAAGTTCATAGCTCCTTCACTAAAGCCTGAAATCTTAAAGTGGACAGAGGGCTTTTCTTTTATGTCCTGTTGTTCTGTTTTTCCCAATAATGGGGAAATTATTCTTGCATTATCATACAGGAAGAGAATCTGCCTGAACAGAAGCCCACAGCAAGTATTTAAACTGTTCTTCACTCAATAAAATGCTTTGTTAGGCAGGAAACAAAGGCCACATTTTTGTGCTCATCTTTGCTTACTCTGTATTTACTTACAAAGTCACATCTAGAAATACTGTGTGGACTTTCAACATAATATTTTCTTGTTTGAAATATTTGAGGAGCCAAAGAAACACTGTGTAACTCATGTTCTCTCTTTCAGTTGCTGGCTTCACGTAGATAACTCTTTTATCTGGAGCTTCATTGGGCCTGTTACCTTTATTATTATGGTAAGGATGCTTTTCTAATACTCCCTCTCTCCCAATCCTTCTCTCCTCCTTGCTAATGTAATGATGCTTCCTATACAGATGTGCTATATGTTGAATCATTAATTCATTATCAGACAGTTTTAACTATTTTTAATTGTGTGCATCTGTGGTTTAATTCTACAAATATACTTTTTAAAATAAAGATGCATCAGTTGGATTCCACATATTCAAATAACTGCTATATTTCCCTGTATTTGAAAAGTATTCTTCATTCTTTTTTCCAATTCTGTCTTGGAATTAGAAGAATACACCAATCCAATTGAATTTATGTACGTACGTGTGTGTGTGTGTGTGTACACATACATATACATGTGTATGTCTTTAAAGCCATTTGGGTCAACATGGAACATAATGGAAACTTACTGTGTTATAGAATAGGATAAATCAACTTTTAATTCTTCATTTGGCCACAGAGACCAGTTTTAGACATGCTTCTTCCCCAGCCTTTCTTAGATTATCTTAAGAAAATGTTCACAAATCTCTTGAACTCTTATACCATCACCATTGCAAAAATTGCTACACTAACAGAGCAAACTGTTAGAGAAAGATGGGCAAACATCAAATTTGTATTTCTCATTTAAGATGTAGTTTTTAAATTCAGGTGGTTCCTCTAAATGAACATCGTAAGAGTCAGTTTCTTTTTGAGTGCATAAGATTGTGTAAAAGGGTTAAGGATACCCAGTAAGATAACTTATTAGATCAAAAATATACATGTTGCAGAATTCATTGGCAAAAAATTTACTTTTCATATTTTTAGAGGGATGAAGAGAAAGGATAATATTAATCTTGGAAAAAATCTATTTTTAAGTACTTTTATAAGTACTATATATAGAATCAAATGAAGTTAAAGTTGTTTCATACTTTTACAACTGTATATTTTTATATTATTTAACTTTGACTAAGAATTTTTTTTAAATTTCCTCTTATTCAGTCCATATTTAGCCATAGAAACAAAATTGGCAAAGACATAAGCAAATTATCTCAATTTGTATATTTGAATTTTCGATTTCATCTCTATGTTTGGCATATAGATTCAATCTATACTTACTGGTATAAAAAGAAGTGAAAATTATTTTAGATATTTTTAATTTATAGAAGGGACTATATTGGGAATTTTGAATGTTGTGGAAATAAGTATATCAGTAAAGTTATTTATTTTAATGATAGGAGTTATTGACTGCATGATCTTCTAGGTACTAACCTTGTGATCCTTGTTTTAAAGAGGAGGGAACTGAGGCTCAGGGAAGTTAAATTATTTGCCTAGTCAGTTAAATGTCCTGGCAGAATCCTTGATTTAAAAAACAAACAATGAGTTAGTTTTATTGGATATCAAATTATGTAACTATGTGAGTATCTAATTCTCTTACAAGAGGAAAAAAATGACACATAAATTTTATCTTGTCATTTCTCTGGGCCAAATTTTGAATAGTATTTTTCTTGAATAGCATCACAGTATTAAAGTTTGGTCTTTTTTTTTTTTTTTTTTTTGAAATTAATTTGATTCAGTATCATTTTTCACAATTTCCTGGAGTGGAATCAGGAAATTGATTTGGCACTACCATCATGTATGCTTTTTGGAAAAGCACTTGATGTCTCAGGCCTTCCATTTTCTCATCTCTAGAAAGAAGAGTTATATTCTATCACCTAGGAAGTTTAAGAATTCCATGATTCTACAATAAAATGAAAATAATCTCAGACAAAAAATAAAGTGATTTGAAGCCATGAATGTTTTAATTAAGATATATTAACATGAAGGAATAGAACAAATAAAATATATCACAACTTATTTTAATTAGTGTACATCCTTACACAATCATAAAATTAAACTGAAAAGGACCTTAGCTACTACCATCTACTCTAATTTATATCAGAAAAAGAATCTACACTACAACACAGAAGTATAATCATTAAGATATATTTTATATGTATAATTTTAAGCTAAAGAATTAATATACCTCAACATGATCTTAACTATGCATATATGTATGTGTCTGAGTATATATTCATATAATATTTACATTTTGTTTTGTTTTACACAAAGAAGAGGGAGTTCTTAGTACATTAGGTTTTGGTTACTCGAGTGGAAAAATGTGTTAGCAGTTTGAGGAACACTTGAGAAAATATCTGGGATTTTCAAAGTTTTCTGATCAATGATTTACTTCACATCAGAGGTGTCAAACACACCTCTAAGTCAGTGGAAAACATTCCCCAGTGGGGTCAGAACCATATTAAAATATAGTTGGAAAAATATTTGCCAAAATAAATAAAAACCCATTAGAATACAGATAATACTAATGTGATATTTTTTAAGTCCATCTGCTCTTACAGGGATCCTTGTGTATGACTTACTTTTCATTTGAATTTGACACCACTGCCTTATAAGATTATGTCCCTAAAAAGATGGAAACCAGAGATAATGAAGGCAAAACTAGGGCCTTTTATCTAATATGGCATCCACAAAACTATCTTCCTTGTAGTTTTTTGTTGTTGTTATTTTGTTTTTGTTTTTAACACTGGCTTAAATATACATTGAAAAAATAAGAAATTTTAGAATAAAACAAAGGCATCTGGTCATGTAGATATCCAATATTTCTCTTCTCTCCTCCTTTCCTTCCTGTACTCCCCCCCCCAAAAAAGGAAAAAAACAAATAATACTATTTATATGATTCCCTAGGGCGAGGCACTTCACTTAAGTGCCTCAGTTTACAACAGAGTTGGTTAGTCTGGATGATTTCTGAGATTCCTTCTAGCCCTAGATTGATGATAAATAGGCTGTTTCCCAAAATTGAACTATTAAGATGTGTAATTTAAAAAAAAAACTTTACATTAATGAAAATTATTCCTATATATTGTTTTGCCATTTGTCTTTATGTTTCTAACAACAAGTACTTGGTTTTGGAATGCTGAAAAATAGTTTGGAGAGGATGGCCTTGGGCATTGCTAAGAGCATTTATGTTCACACTTAACTAAGTCAGAGAAGAATAGAGTTTAATCTTGTTGCCCATGTTCAGTTAGAGTCCACTGTTATTTATTGGCTATGTCATTGTTACCCAATAGCAAATCATTTTTTTTAATTTTATTTTTATTTTATTTGCATAACGTATGTGTGAGTAATTCTTCAACAATAATAGCAAATCATTTTGACTGAGATGTGAAAGGCATTTGGGAGCAGTATTCCCAACTCCTCCCCCCCCCCAAAAAAAAAATAACAGCAAAGTAGCAATCATTGATAGTTCCTGGAAGTCATTCTTCTTCTGCAATTGCTTTGCCCTCTAATTGTCCCAAAACAAAGAGAAATACAGTGCTGTAAATAGTATCTTGAGAATAACTGGAGAAGACCTAGAGTAAGTCGCTTTTTTCGTCATTGGCAGCACAGACACACAATAATTTAACAGCAGTGCCCTGTAAGCCATCACTTATATTTATAGTGTTTGGTGTGATGTATCTCTTGCTCCTATAATGGGTGATAATACACTCTTAGAAAATATCCTCTTCCACTTTCCTCCTCTCCGAGCTTAACTCATCCTACTTAGTCATGTTAAACTCAGGATACGCTTTTAGATCACAAGGATTCCGTGAAGGATTGGAAGGCTCTGAAGAAGACAAACCTTCCGGCTTTTGCATTTCTATAGTATGATATGCCTATGGGCACCCAGGGTTATTATATCTATGAGAAAAGAGCATGTAAGTAATGAGCGATGGGAAACCATTAGTATGCCTGAAATGGTTTAATGAAAGCTTGGATCATGACACGTCAGGAGCTGTTCTTATCATTTGGACAGCTCCATCTGCATCTTTAATAATTAATTCAGTTCAGTAAGAGTTCAGCTCACACACTCATTTAGAAGTCTTCTTCAGAGAACCCCTCTCTGACTGCCAGTCCCAGGGAGAAATCGGCTTCTGCATGGCTACCAGCAAAGATCTGCAGATCCAAGCACAGTTTGAGAGCTGCATTTGCCAGGTAGCGAAAGCTCGAGGGAGGACAAAAAGGGTCAGAGCATGTGTGGTTCAGCGAGGTTACTTCAGAGGGGTCTTTCTGTTCTTCTGTCTTATCATATCCATGTCAGCACTGCAGGCTGGGCATGCTGAATTTTAAGCTGCTAAGCTCAGGCGGACGTGATTCAATTGAGCAGGCTGATGGCTAGAAAACAAACAGGGCTTTCCTATAATCTCTGGTCAGAAGAACCTCTGGTCTTTTGACTCCTTTGTACCCTTCTGTTCATGCACACTTATGGTAGGTAAAAAGAGGTAGAGCCAGCCAGTCAGTCAGCGGGGTAGCTTGATCCTTATGGGGAGTTCTAATAAATTATGATGGCAGAGGTTATTTCAACAATAATTTATGAAATTACAGGATTTCCTGAGGTTGCTGAGAGGTTCTTTTCATTAAAAAATAGGGGAGAAATTTTTTTTCCTCCTGATTTTCTCTACATTACATCCATGTACTTCCATTCATATAGATATGCAATCTTTTTTCAGATGTTTGCCTGTTGATAGGATATGCACGTATATGGAGAGTTAAAGTCTAGCCACGATTATGGTCAAGATTAGTGAGCTAATCTCCAAAGTTAATCAAGCAGGTAGCTTAAAATAAAAATTAAAAAAAAAATACCATATGTGGGATCAGTGGCTGAAGAATAAAGTCCTTCTAGTAATGGGATGAAATGGAGAAGGAGGGTCATAAACAGGCAGATCTGAACATTACCTAGGAGGAGTAGGACAATCTGCTTGAGACAAAAGGGATAATTAACTCTTCAGTGGGGGAGAGAGATATTTTGACCCTAACTCACTGAAATGCATACTTCTAATTTACCAGAATATTTCCCTAAGAACACACATAGATACATATCATTAACCTGAAAATGCACATGTACTTTTGTAAGATTTGTATGTGTATGTGCATGATCTCTTAATGATATGATGGCTTTTAAGAAACAAGTGATCACAAGTTATAAATGACTTGAAAAGTAGTTTTAGGTGTTTTTATGTTTTGTTTTATTTGAGGGGCACTTTGTTTTGCTAAGGAAGCAGGGAAATTTTTTCAAGTAGCATGGATTTGTTTCAAACCTTCCCTTACATTCTTATCCTATCCTTGGCCTTCAGTAATATAAATGAACATAAGCCAAGTCACATGTGAGGATCAGCTATAGTAGTTAGAAGGCTTTGGAATTTAAAAAAAAAAAAACCTGGATTTCATTCTGCAACATATTGTACCTGTGACCCTGGCCAAGTCACTTAAACTCTTAGTCAAATCTGAATAGGTGGAGTATTTCTAGTATAGCAGTTCCCTATACTAGTGAAAAGGGGAGTCTGGCCATTTCCTCTCCACCTGCACACTCTAAAGAAAAAGGGAAGGGCGGCATACTAATTCATTGTAAAACAAAATGCTCTTCTGTTACTTATCATTATCTATGGGATTAAGGGATTTTTAAAAAAGGGATTAAAAGGGATAACTTGAACCCTTTTAATTTATAAGCACAAAAGGTAGAAGATTGGGGCTTTACCCAAAAAAGTTTTTAAATTATTACTTGAAGTTTTGACAATTTAGCTATCCTTCTTTTTAATGAAAGGTGTATGTCTAATATGTTGTCTTCTCTCTTCCTCCTTTCCTCCCTTTCAGTTTGAAGGAACAGTCCATTTTAACTCTTTGATGTCTCTCCAAAACAGGGAGGGAATTGGATCAGTAAACCTTTGATAATTACTTGTAAGAATATATTGAACACTTGTTCTTTCTATATTCTACAAACAACCACCACCATGAAAATAATGATATTAATCATCTCTTGTAAAATGTTAATCCCAATTCACCTCACAAATTCCGTATCTGCTCTGTCTTTTCTGTTCTTTGTATCCTTAGGTTGATGTGTTTGATTTTTATTAGATATGGTCATTTGTATTCTTTGAAGTCCAACTTAAAAAAAAAAAAAAGCTAGAAGACAGACATCAAAATAAGAGGAGAGAAAGAATAGTCAGAAAGAATCAAGTTTTTAAATTTGTGTGTATGTGTGTGTGTGTGCGCCAGGAATCCCATTGGTAGTCTGATAAAACTTTTAGATCCTTTCTGAAAATGTTTTTTTTTTTTTAAACAGTTGACAGTTCAAATGCATGTTAAATTTCAGTTAGATATCAGTAAAAATAAAGATATGTTTTTTCCCCTTCATCCAATTTTATGTCTCTTCCGTGTATTCTCTCCATTGGTTCCTGCAAGTCTGTGAACTCTTAAATTAATAATCCCTGACCTAATGGAAAGAGAGCCAGTAATGACTATGGTTTTTGTTTAGTTTTAAACTCCAAACATTGGAGTATGGAAAATAAACATCCAAAGTTTGATACCAATTATTTTTTTCTAATAGAATTTTCTTACAATTTTTGAAATTCTTGTGACAGAGGTTGAAACTAGGAAAAAATATAATTAGGGAGTCTAGTAGGAGGAAGGAATAGAATAAAAAAAAAATTGGATAAGATAAACTAGATCTGTACAATTCTGATTTTGTTACTATTTCTCCACCAAAAAGAATAGTCTTTGGGCTGGAAAGGACAGGACTAAAGGAGCTAATAAGGATTGATGCCTAAGAATAAGATAGTTCCTATCTAAAAGCATTCAGGTCCTTCAGTCCAGATAAACTTAACTAGTGGGACTGAAAGAATTGATGGAGATGATTCTGTCATGGAAAAATTATTAACACTGTCTTGATAATCACAACCAGCACTTTTGGAGAGTAGGAGAGCTGTTGTAATACTAAGGAAGGACGAATGCTGCCTCGATTTTCAAATAGGAAGAAAAGAGTCAGAAATCTTGAAGTTAGTAGCCTTGACTTAAGTTCTTGGCAGAATTCTTTAGTGTATCACAAAAGGGAAGGAATAATAAACTTTAAGAAAGTAAAGTGATGATCAAAAGAAACTTTGTATAACTTCCCCTTGCCAGATTATGCCAGACTAATAATGAAAAATAATTGCTAGCTTTAAGTTTTATAAAGCAACTTCATTTATATTATTTATTTGACCCTTAAAGCACTTTCATTTATATTTTGATCCTTACAGCCCTGTTAAATAGAGGCTATTATTAACCCCATTTTACAGATGAGAAAGCTGAGTTTGAGAGGCCAAGGGATTTGCCCTAGATCACACAACTAGTTACTATCTGAGATTAAATTTGAATTCAAGTATTACAACTACAATTCCAGTGCTCTTGTATCACTTTAAAAAAAAAAGATCTGTAAATTGAGAGATATAGCATTCATATAGTTTACCTGTATTTTAGTAAAGCATCTTCAGAGCTATAATAGCTTCAGAGCTATTATAATTGAGCAGCCAGATTCAAAAAAAGCAGTTATTAATTACTCGTGGTAACTTGAAACAATGTTTTCTAATTGTAGAGTTCTGGGATTTGTGTTTGACTCTGGGAATTTGACATTTTTACCAATAAGTTGGATAAAATCATATGATAAATAGCATGCTTATCCAATCTGCAAATAAAATCAATCTGGGAAGGACCACTAACACATCTGATAAAGTTAAGACTAGAAAGAAGTCAGTAAACTTGGTTCTTTTGCTTAGATTCTACAGAATCTAGCATGACAGAATTTAAAAGATATGCATAATATCGTAGAGAACTTGCCTTGGAAATGAGAAGACCTCCATGATGCATATTGGTTGTGCCATCCTAGACAAGTCACTGAACCTTTTTAGAGCACTGGGTAAATTCCTCATTTGCAGAGTAGACATAGGTCTGCATTGTATTTGCTCCTGGGAAGTTCCCTCTCCTAATTAAATTACAAATCTGGCTGTTATAGGGTGTCAGAAGCTCAATATGCAATAATATATTATGGCAGTCAAAAAATCTAGTACAATTTTGAACTAAATTCAGAAAAGAATGGTTTCCGGGACCAGAGAAGCAGTACTCTATATTAAGTCTGTTGTGGAATTTATATTCAGCCCTGTGTACTACAACATTGATAAGATGATGGGTAGGACTGGGAATCAGAGACAGTGAATTCAAATTCACTTATGCTGCTCATTACCTGTTGATGTTAGGAAATCTATTGACATTTACTCAGTCATAAAATATGTGGCAGGATGATGGCAAGAACTTGTTAGGCTCATTTTACCTCTAAATCTCAATTATTCTTTGATTAGAAGATTGGTAAGAAGCTTTGAGATTCTGGTAGATGAGAATTGTCAAAAGAATTAAGGAGAATTAACTGCAGGAAAAAAGCAAAATCTGTCACAATTAATGTTTTATAGATCTTTTCTGTGGGAAAGGGATTAGATTTTTCTTTTTTGACCCAAAGAGAACCATGGACTAGAAATTGGAGAGAAATAGGTTTAGGCTTGATATAAAGGGGGGAAAAACATTCTAAAAAATTCCTCCTAGGATCAATTCCAAACTGCATAGCATGGAGACTTGTTAATATCCAGACCCCAAACTACCTTTGGAGATCTATTTAGATGTGTTCAATGTTCTTGCCATTGACTGTTTCACTTGTTATTCTATAAAATGGACCTCCTCTCTATCATCTCTGTTCTCTTGCTCAAACTGTCTCCTGTGTGTGGAATGTACAGCCTTAAACTCTGTATGTTAGTAGGCTTTCTAACCTAGGCGCCACTTTTTGATCCTCCAACTTTCCAGTGCCCTCTCACTTAATTGCTTGTGTTATAGTTTCCAGTACATATCAAAGCACCTTGAACACATGATGTTTTTTCATTTTGTATTTTTAGATTTTTTTATTTTGCATCTTCAATACCTGACAAATTTCCTGGCATTTAGTAAGCTTTTAATGGTTTGTTTACTAAAACTGAATTGAACCATCTCAGAAATTTCTGATTCACAATCTCCCAGAAAATAGTAGATTTTGTCATTTTTTTCCTTTTGTCTCTCTAATATCAAAATGAATATCCACTCATTATTTATCATAATAGAAAGACAAATATAATCTCTCTTTCTTCTCTTCCCGCCTCCCTTCCCCCTTCTTTTGACAATTATGTGGCTAGGGATTTTCTTGATCATGTCTTTGTTTTTTCCTTTTCCTTTTTTTTAATAGGTGGCAGGTAACTGCCAAGGAAAAAAAAATTGGTTGATTACACATGAAATGGAAAAAAGTCATGTTCTTTGAACATTTAAGCTAGTAATCTAGTTAAAACCCATTCGTTTCTGGAGTTTCAAATGAGTTATTTCACTGTAGTGTAGAAAAATCATGTCCTTTTATTTTGTCATAATTACTGGATCTCTAAATATTGTACTTTTCCATGTTCAAAATTACTGACTTTTTCTTCCAATAAATTTTTAACATCATTTTTTAAAAACCATCACTTAACATTTCTCAATACATTCCTCAATATTCTTCTCTCAGAGAACTAACCTGTATAAGATATTAAAAAAAAGAGGGACAGTTCAGTAAAACTAAAAATTATTAGGCACCTACTATATGTTAGACATGCTTAAGCATAGAAAGAGAAGCAAAACATATTGCCTGCATTCAAGGATCTTAAGTCTCAGCTAATGTCCATCTTCTGCAAGAATTCTTTCCAAACTTCCCCTTGATGCTCATGCCTTCCCTCTCCTGATTATCTCCATTTTATCCTATTTGTGTCATTTTAACATAGCTTTTTGCATGTTGACTCCTCCATCAGAATACGAACTTTTTAAGTAGAAACTGTCTTTTGCCATTTTTTTTTTCTTTGTATCCCCAGCACTTAGCACAGTGTCTGGTAGGTGCTTAATAAATATTTCTTGACTAACTGGCTAAAGATTCATCTTGATTTGCAGGGGAAGTTCTTCTTTTTAATGGTTAGAATTTTCCTTAAATGTTATCTTTAGAGGTATTCAATTTGTTATTCAGGTCTGCTCTTTTAAACACTATGCATATTTAGTGCATTTCCTTTTTTTCTTTGTATGTGAAATTGTCTCATTTTTCACATCTTTTCAAATTATAGGTATATTCGTCACTCTCTTGTTTTCCTTGTTCTATGAAGACAAGAATGATGTACAATGCCCTGCCTGATTGAGCTTTACAAAATGGCATTATTATTGCCAAATGGTGTATTTCCTCCTCCTTCAAGAACTATAAAATTATAGAGTTTAAGTTATACTCAGTCTTAGTGATCACTTACTTACATTCCATCTTTATGTAATAGATGATGAAAATTAAGGCTGGTTTTTTTCTTTAACCAAACTTTATTTTAAATCACAAATGTTTTACCTTTTCTCCTTAAAAGAATTAATCCTGTTTCCAGAGGTGTGTCATATTTCCAATTTATAGAAAATTTTCTAGAAAGTATTGTACCATTGAGATCACCAGATTACCATTATTAACTCAATAAATGAGCCATTCAGATTTAAACTCTTGGGGGGGAAGGGGGAGGGTCTATTTTTTCTTTTGTCTCTAGTTTTTTCTCTGTTTTGTCTCTTTTATTTTGTTTCTCCCTAGTATTCAGCATAAAGCCTTTCACACAGTAAGCATATTAAGGAGGAACATAATGTAGTAAGTGTATAATAACTGCTGATCAAATAGGATTGAAATGTAAATATTCAGTATATAACAGGCAGTATATAACAGGGAGCAATTGAGAAACTTGAATAGAAGAATCTTAAGAAATGATGCAGAGTTGTATTTCAACTTAGCTTCCTGTGCTTCTCATATGTGGAATGCTAGGCAGCAGTCACAGTTGAAGTGATCTTTTCTAAAATAGCATCTATTTCTTCAGGTTAGGAGCTACAAAACATAAGAACTCTTCCTGCAAAGCAAAGGAATCTGTGAATCTATGGGTGCAGTCATATATTTTGCTTATTTTCTGTCCCATTCCAAGACACCTGAACTGTTTAACTCCTGTCCATTTTTTAAAGTTTTTAGGTTGAATACACTCCCATTAAGTTTTATTTGGTCTTTCCTTGAGATGGGTATGCAACAAATGAACTTCCTTATATTTCATTATATTTACTATTCAAAAGTAATAATTATAATAATAACTCCTCCTCTTTAAACAGTGCTTCTAAGTTTGCAAAGCGCTTCAACTATAGGAATATGCATTTGATACTCAAGTTCATGGGCACAGAAGTCACCACAATTTTGTTTATGCTGATCCATGCAGTATGTGTCAGAGATGAGATAGGAAGCCAAGGCTTCCCTTTTGCCTTGGAGTCCAGTTCTTTATCCATTTCACAAAGCATTTCTTGCATTTATTTTTCACAACAGTGTTAGGAGGTAAATGCTATTATAATCCTTGCTTTATAGATGAAGAAACTGAGGTTAAGAAGTAAGTGGTAAGTGAAGAAGTAAGTGAAATCTTTTCTGTCTACTCTTTTTTTCCCCCTTTTTCTTAGTGCCTCCTCCAAATATGGGCCTTCCTAGTCTGGTCCAATTTCAGAGATCATCCCACCTTCCCTTTTCTCCAGCTACTTTCTATTGCATTACCAGACATGGGGTAGAACCAGTCCTGTCATGCCATGCCTTTTAATTCTCCCTCTGTCAGCTCTAACTTGCCTATTAAGTAAAATTAATCTCTCCTTTGATGGACTTTCAAAGCCTTCAACAATATAGTAATACCTTATCTTCATAGCCTTCTCTTATACTACTCCTTTCCAACTATATGATGCAGTAACTTTTGAATATTGGACTTGGAATCAGAAAAACTTGTGTTCTAATCCTTCCTCAGACACTTGATCACTCCTTTTCTCTCAGTTTGCTTGTCTTTAAAATGGGAACAATATCACCATTTACTTCATAGGCCATTTTGAAGATCAAATGAGACAGCATCTGTATTGAACACTTCTTAAGTTTTAGAGAACAATATAAACACTAGCTATTATTACTAACCCACCTCTGCTTTTGTTCCCTCTTTTCTCCTCCTTTCTTGAAATCACTATTTTCTTTTTCCCATTTTGAATTCCTACCTGCCTGATTTTAAAGCCTGATTCAAATGTTCTATCTCTGATCCGTTTTTTGGGTAAAGACCTTTCTATCTTCTTTAATACTTATAATAATCGTAGTTATTTTATAGCGCTTTAAAATTTGCAAAGGTTTTTGCATGTTAGCACGTGAATGATACCTGCATTCACTTTGTGTATTTCTTTACCTGCTATATCATAAGCCCCACAAAGGAAAGAGCTCTACTGTATTATCTATGAAATGAGTATTTAACTCAGATTGAATAAGTATCACTTTTTAACTGTGAATATAAAGAATAATTCACTCATCAATGCCTCATACTTAGATTTCAAGTCCCACCTTCATGTTAATCATATTTACTGGATTACTTAACTAAAATTAACTAAATTCAGCTTCTATCTCTCAGTTAATTTTTTATTCACCACTTTAATTTTTGCCTGCCTGAGAAAATCCTGGCCTACAGTTCTAAATTTCCTGTGAACATATCAGATAATGCACATCCCAGCTCTCTTAAGTTTTGATGTGGTTTTTATCTACTTGAAATCTTATCCATTGTGGGCAGAATTTTCTCTTCCACTGAGACATACACATTAATATATGTAGATATGGATATAGATAAATATGTCAAATCTGCCCGAGATGTGTTTCCCAACTTTAATGTTTTCTTTTTCTTTGTAACCTTCTTTCTCTTCATCATTTGCCATCATCTATGTGGTTTCTGCAATAATCCAATTGTGTTTTTCTTTTAATGAAAGCTTTTTAAGAAAATTGTTTCCCTCATGTCATCAAAATCAAAACGGTTAGAAATAAGACAAGTGAAAGAAAGCACATGTTAAAGAGGACACTGATGTTCTCTCTTCCAATGGAGATATTGAAGACATCTTCAAAAATATTGATCATTTGGGGAGGGATTAATAGTAAAAACAAAAAACATTGCTTCTAGTTGAAGTCAAAAGATTTAACTTCAAACCCTATGTCTTATACTTAATACCTTTAAAGCAGATCGTTTCACTTTCCTCAGTTGTAAAAGGAGGTTAGAATAGATGGCTTCTTGGAGTCCCTCCCATTTTTAAATCTGTAATCTTTATGGGGAAATCCCTTATTTGTGCCTTTTACTTTTAAAATTCATTTTCCAAACTTGGAATAATCTTAGTTCCTTCCGTCAATTCAATATTCCAACAGATATTTATCAAGCACTACTTAATATATACAAAGACTAATATTCATGAAACCCAAGAAAAAACTTGTTCAGTTTTCTTGACCTGTCTGTAGAAACAATGCCATCACCATTGGTTCATATAGTTGACTTTAGTTCCTTATTTCCATTTTTCTGCAACTTATTTTACTTAAAAAACAAAACAAAACAAAAC
Source organism: Myrmecobius fasciatus (assembly GCA_023553655.1). Classification (NCBI taxonomy): domain Eukaryota; kingdom Metazoa; phylum Chordata; class Mammalia; order Dasyuromorphia; family Myrmecobiidae; genus Myrmecobius; species Myrmecobius fasciatus. Next base: position 39,248 of record JAJPUD010000271.1, on the reverse strand, counting down.
AAAACTAGCTTCTCCTTTACCTGTGAGGAAGTTGGAAGGAGAGAATTAGGGAAACAATTTGAATCTTGCCTCAGATGTTCAGTAGCTTTGTGACTCTCAGCAGGCAAGTCACTTAACTTCTCTGTGCCTCAGTTTCCTCATCTGAAAAGTTAGGATAACAGCATCATCTACTTCTTATGATTGTTGAGAGGATTAAATGAATAACATGTAAAACTCTCTGCAAACCTTAAAACAATATATAAATATTGACCATTAATAATGATAATACTTTTCCCTAAGCCAATTTTCCATGTTTTTGTATTGATGTCTACTTTTTCTCTAAGGTTTATATATTTCCTAGGCTGTCTAATATCTAAAAATGTTTGAGTCAGAAATACAGCTTTCTGTTTTCTTGAAGATCCAAAATTATCATGTCCCTGATGCAAAGTTTTTCATATATTTATGATTTAGAAATCTTCAAGTAGTGATATACCAGGCACCATGGTGAACCTCCTAGTTGCAGGAAAACTTGGGTAGATAGATGAGAAGAGCTTGGAATGTATCTGCACCCAGAGGTGGTCTGTTTGAGCCCTTCAGACCAAAATTAAAAAAGCTTGACATCCCGACTTATGTTCACTATGATATGAAAGTCTATACAACCAAAAATATGAAACATATGGTTCAACAGATGAAATATCTTTATTATCTAATGGGCAGGATTATCCCTCCCACCCCAAAGAACTTTTAAGTTGCTTTTTTAGTTACTTTTATCTCATTCCTCATCATCATGCCTAATTTAAAGAGATTAATAAGATACAAATCTTAAATTCCTTTGTACTTTCTGTGAGTATAAGAAAATTGTAAAAATTAAAAAAAAAAAAAAAAAAACACCACCACCACTAATTCTGACTTAGATTACATTTGGGAATATCATGCTGGAAGTATAATCTCTCAGTTGTTAAAATCTCAGAAATTACATGGATTCATTCTCAACCTCTCTTGGTATATATAACTCACTAGGGATAGCTTTCTGAGGAATTCAGAGGAATAAATATTTTAATAAAGCTGCTTCCAGAATAATCTAGTAATAAGGTTGCTGATTGCCCCCCTCCCATTTTTGGGCACGAATAAATATCTAAGGAATTAATTTAACACACACACAAAAAAACTTTATTTAAGAACCTCTTTTGTCTTCAAGTAATTAAGAGTGGATGAAATGCTGTCTGCAGACATATGCAAACTATTCCCATTAACCTCATTTTCTCTCTTCAGAGGGAGTTCTCTATCTAGGGGCAGTACTATGGCACAGTCATTAGAATACTTGGGAGGGGGCACCCATCTTGCATAGTTATTCTTAGCATAATACCATTTGGTAAATGTTAAAGTGCTAGGGAGGATTTTTTAAGGTCACAGAGGACTGTCCAAAAGACAAGGGAAAAGCTGTACCCTCAATGCTCTGTCCAGACTCTGCTCACCCTCATCCACCTCTAAGAATCCCTCGGTCCATTCAAAGCTAGCTCAAGTGCCACTTCCTACATTGAAGCCTTGCCTGACCTGTCCAGCAACTAGTTTCCTTGCTTCTAATTAATTTCTTTTTGTATATAGTTTGTATTACATTCTTCTTTGAGAAAAAGACCAAGTCACTTTTTTTTTTTGACTCTCCTAATGTAATATGTGGCACTGCTATAGATACTTTAAATAAACTAGACTAATTTGTTGAATTATTCTGTATTTTTGTTTGATAATCTTTTATTTTTCTTGGTTTTAATAATGGTGTTCTGACAAAGTAGGTAATCAGTGACTCAATTGAATATGTGTTGAATTGAAAGGTTATATGAAGTTGTTATATAATATGTTATTATATTACATATATATGTATATATGCTGTGCTGCACTACCATATTGCTTATTCAAGATGTGTCTATTTACAGATACATATCTGATTATATATAATTATATATGTGTATTTAGAGTGGACCTTTCCACTTTGGATCAAATAATAAACATTAAGAGTAGTTTTTTGAGGGTTTTTTTTTTTTGTCTTTGTATAATAATAGGGACTTAATTAATACTTGTTAATTAATTGACATCTGTAGCCCATTTGTTGTGATGTGCACAGATTCATCAGAATACAAGTGCTCTAAGATTGAACTAGTTGGATCCTACAGTATATGTGGCATATTTGATCTCCCTGCTTGGTTCACTTCATCCGACCCCCTGAATATATCTGCCAAATCTTCATTATTCAACCCCTCAATTTGGAATAGACTTAATTTCATTCTTATCTGTTTTGACAGCTGAATCTTATCTTCTTGGTGATCACTTTGTGCAAAATGGTGAAGCACTCCAACACTTTGAAACCCGACTCTAGCAGGTTGGAAAACATTAAGTAAGTGTTCTGTGTTTAAGTTGGAATACAAATGATAAACTCATGATGACTGGAGGAAGTGATCCAGCACTAGGAACATGGAGCTTTGTCTCCTAAAGACAATAGATATGAATAAGACTCAACTCTTATGGGTCTGCTTGGGTTACACTGTTGCCCTGTCACAGGCATTGGTCAAAATTAGATAATAATTCTTTACCTTGAGTTAGAGCCAAGAGGGAAAAAAATTTTTTTTTTCCAGTGGCTCCATGGAAATTCCATAGCACTGTGGTAATTTCATTTGCATTTAAAATGCAGTTCAAAATGATGTTCCTGTTTGCATGGCTGATATGATTATGTAGAGTTTGTTTTATTAAATGACTTTTTGATTTAAGGATTCTAAGCAGTTTCCCCTCCTAATCCTGTTCTCCTAAGAGAATTGACTCTATTACTATTGTTAACTTGAAGATTATCTGTTGTTTTCATGCTAATTAAACAAATGTTTACTTTATCTCAGTGCTGAATAAAAAAAAGAAAAAAAAACCCAGCAATATCCCTCTCAAAAGAGAAGGGGGGGAACAGTATTATGTAATTAACAAGAAATTGATAGCTGTTGCTTCATTAAATCATTTTATAGAAGCATTTGAAGAATATTATTTCAAATGGGAGATTTTTTTATTTAAAAGTCTGTGAAGGTATAACTCAAGCTGAATATCAGGGTAATGGAAAAGACTTTTTTTTTTTTTTTTAATGTTTTTGAAATGGCAGATCTAGTAAGGGTAACATTTAAAACTTAGATGTCTCAGATAGGCTAGTATCAGCTTCATTGCATGTTGCATGGTCAGAGAGAGAGCTAATCTTTAGCATCTCTCTCTTTTCTTCCTTTTCCTCTTTCTGTCTTCTCATCCACACCAGTAATTACCGTGTTTGTGATGGCTACTATAATACGGACTTACCTGGGTAAGGTAGAACCCTACATTAACAAATTTATGGCATGAATTATATTTTTTGCAAACTCGGTCAATATCATGAATTACCCTTAATTTAATAACTAGTTTGGAAATAATCTAATTTGCTCTATAGTATTTTTTAACTATTATATGCCTTTATTTTTTTAAACTGCTTGCCTCTGCATTTTGAATTTCTTAGTTTGACTGATTTATATAAATATATAAATGCTTTCTTATTAATTTCTATTTCAATTCTGTCTAATAATTTTGTTTCTCTTTTCTGCTTATAATGCTTTCTAGCTATGAAGATAATAAGCCATTTATCAAGTAAGATCATTAGTTAGCAATGGAATGCACTGACTTAAAATTCCCTTCATTCCGTCCTGTTCTCTATAATTCCTTTCTCCTTAAACTATTCATGATGAAATCTCTCTAAAATATTTTATTTTGTGGTTGAACTCATTTTTTTTTTTTATTTTGGTCACATTTCAGCCAGATTTCCTCATGCTGTAGATCTAAACTCTAGGTTCACCTGAGCTTAGCTGATCAGAGCCCCCAGTTTAGATGCTAGGCCTTTATCTGCCATATAACCTCTCTCTGTCCGTGTTACATTATTCAGTGTCCTCTGAAAGCACTACAGAGAAAAGATACAGGGCTAAGTGAAATCAAAGAATTCTCCATTTCCTTTTACTAAAATTGTATTTTGTAAAAACAATTAGGTCATTTGGGGGTTGTTTTACATCTTTGTGTTTAAAATACTTTTGACATCTTGTTCATTCTGGAAATTATGAAAAAGCCAAAACTGCTGAAGCGGCTCTCACGGGAGACTGATGTTCTTAATCACTGAAAGGTTAAAGCTAAAGACTTGTTGAATTTGAATGCGAACATAGAGAAAGTCAACTGCAACTACTGAAATCACTATAAATATTCACATGTTCATTGGGTGTTTGCTTCTGGGCCTGTTTAAAAAAAAAATTCCATTCTCTTTTTTCAGGTCCTGGGTCCTTGGTGCTTTTGCCCTTCTGTGTCTTCTTGGTCTCACCTGGTCCTTTGGACTGCTTTTCATCAATGAGGAGACCGTTGTGATGGCTTATCTTTTCACCGTATTTAATGCTTTCCAGGGAGTGTTCATTTTCATCTTTCATTGTGCGCTGCAGAAAAAAGTAAGTGATGGGAAAATGCAGCACTCTATCTGTGTTTTCCTTCCATTATCATAGGAAGGGAAAAGATATGTGCGATAAATTTTAAAGTACAATAACATTTGTGGATTAAAATATTTTCTCGTATTTTATTATTGTTAAAATATATAAATATTTGGGAAATTGTGTCAAAATTGAGCTTAGAAATGTTGAAGGCAAGTGTTAACTAGAAGTATATAAATTTATTTAGTTTCCATATTTTGTCAACTATTTGGACATAATTAATTTTTATTGAAAGCTTATGGATTTTATGTTTTTAAAAACATTCTAAGAAAGGTTCTTAGGACTTTACTAACCTACCAAAAGGCTGATGACATAAAAAAGGTCAAAAAAACTTTTCTTGATGGGAAACATGGAAAGAAAAGGCTGTACTATTGTAAAATGGGGTAATTCATGAAATGGTATGTGCCAAAAGAGAAGGATGGGGCAGGAAAGACAATAGGAGTTTAAAAGCATCAGCTATGCAAATCAAGTCATTATTTAGTGTCTCTTGAGTATTGTAAGGGACCAAAAACCAACAATATCCCACTTCTTCACATCTTATTTTGTGCTGATTTCATGTTAAGTGGAGTCAGCAAAAATAATTCAGAAGTACAGTCAAGGATGAAATACCTTAATCTGTAGTGAAGAGATGTAAACCTGCTAGGAGAGCCAAGCTGTCATTTAAGGTTTAAAAGTTTCCCTGCCTTTCCCCAACTATCACCCTGTCCCTGTCTGCATAACTAATGCAGTCTTTTTATTCTGTTATTACTAGTTGGTCACTAAATTGAACAGAGAAATAGAATTGTGAAAGTGAAAACTATTATGTTTTCAGTCCTGACAGAATGATAGTGTTGTTACTTCCATCAGTTTTGAACAAGCTATAATTTAGAGCTAATGACAGTGGAATGTGCAATGCTGATAGATAATGTACATTCACAATAATATAGGCATTAGGCAAAACTAACCCTGGAGGGTATTATTTGGGCAAAATACCATTGTGATTGCTATTGTCTTGGTTATAAAGCGGTTTTGAACAGTTAATACCTATTAATGTTCAGAAATTTCTCTTGAAGTGTCCTAGGTGATAAAAAATAACACTAAACTTTCAGCCTTTATGGTTTCCACAAGGTTAGTCTTAATATAATTAACTTTGATTTTTAGAAGCTTCCTCTGATAATCAGAGATTGAAATATGTGAGCATATCTATCTTCTTGTAGACCTGCTCACCTTTTGTGCCAGATCTATAGTACAAGACTTGATAGCAAACTCCATTTTAGGGTAATAGAACCCTTATTGTGTCTTGTGCTGCTCCTTTGGTGTACCAAAACTTTGTTGATACAATGAGTTGAGTAAAATACTTATATAAAATACTTCTACTTTATAAGAAAAATATGAGAAGCATATGAACAAAACTTAACAATTCAAAATGTGTTTTTAGAACATTATTTGTGCAATCTGTTTGAAAAATTTCCTATATATATATATATATATATATTTAAATTTCAATATTCCTACAAGGATGGTTTCTTATGAATCTGCTTTAAAATGACTCTGTGAGAACCATAATATATGGATGATTATGGCTTGAACTCAAACCATTGTTATCGGCAATAATAAGTACAATTAAATATAACTAAGGATCAAAAGACAAGAAGTCACTACTTTAATAATATCTCTCAATGAGATTTTAAGTGACAATGTTAAAAGTTTTAGGTGTGATAAATGAACATAACCTTATGGGGAAAAAAAAAGTTTTTCTATATCTTATTAACTTACTTCATTTTACCCCTTTTTGCTTAGTCATTCAAAAAACATTTTTGAAGAACTTTCTGTGTCATATGCTTGGAAGTCATACCCCTACCACTGAAATATATGACTCCCTAAAACTGATTCTGATTTACCATACCACATTCAGGTGCTGTTTTGACATAGATCTCTCTTTGAATTCCTAGCCCACCATTCCAGGTGTGACCATTTAAATCAGCTGAGTTTATACAGTTTTCATAATAAAGTTTAGCATCAACTTGACAGTTCAGCCCAGTTTTTCTGATCAATTCATTCATCTAGGCTTTAGGAGAGGAGAGAGATTACATGGTAACTCCCTTTATTATGAATATATGTTGCATTAATAGATTTTGTTGCTGTTGTCTGCTAATGAGGAGAATAGGCATCTTCACATTTCTGCACTAAATATTAAAGCTAGTTATGTCAAAAGGTGACAAAAGCATTCCAGTTAAATTAAGAACAAATGTACCAAAGTCTGTGCCTTCTTCATTCTTTCCAGAGTAGTTGTATCATTACAATGAAGGGGTTATGTGGAAAAACTCTGCACATGCATAAAGTAGAGAGCAAAGAGATTTATTTGTTGACCTACAGTAGGAGAATTTAAAGACTATGAAGCTGTAAATGACTGGATTTCTGGTTGGCTAAATGTATTTGAAAAAGGGACACCCTAACTTGGAAATTCACCCTAGAGAAGAGTTGGGTTTTTTTGGGGGTTTTTTTTTTAGTATGTAATAAATAACAAGTAATTAGATAAACTTGATACTAAGGTCAACTTTTGAAAAGAAAATTTTTTTTAAAGACAGTAATAACTAGATAAGTAATTGGAGCTATTAGGTTAGCTGCCATTGAGGTTATATCAGCTTGTTGAATATAGTTAATTTTCATCACAGATGTTTATCTTCCTAATGTTGTTTTCTGTACTTTATCATCTTGTAGAAAAATCAAATGTATTTTGTATTTAACTATGTATTAAATACATGGATGAATTGGCTCCCCATATGATGTAAGTTCCTTGAGAGGAAAGGGACCCTTTAAAAAAAAATCAACTCGTATTTATCTAGTTTTTTTTTTTTTTTTTTTTTTATGTTATCTCTCCAATTAGAATGTAATCTCTGTCAGGACAGAGACAGTTTTTTTCCTTTTGCTTTATTTTTGATTTACTTATATCCTCAGCATTTACAACACCCACCCCCCCACTCCCACCCCAACCCCACCCCCGCCACGAAGAGATTATTTGTTGAATGTTTATTGACTGACTGATACTTAGATCAGTTTTGCCATTTAATCACCTTACAGGTACGCAAGGAGTATGGCAAATGCTTCCGACATTCATATTGCTGTGGTGGGCTACCAACTGAGAGTCCCCACAGTTCAGTGAAGGCATCAACCACAAGAACTAGCGCTCGATATTCCTCAGGCACACAGGTAACAAAGAGTTTGACAGCATCTTTTAATTAACCTTATTTATAGAAAGCCTACTGAGACATGTTCTGTTCAGATTCACTAATTGTGTTCTCATTATAATGATCTAGATGGCAAATAGTTGGTAGTTTTTTTCCCCCTTAGTTTTGGGTGTGTGCATTTTAAATATTTCTTTTTAAAGTTTTCTTTTTAATTTTTTTTATACAAATGCCAGTTTCCTATTATTATGACAGTTAATTCTAATAATGAAACTACATTGTCTCTAATCTAGTTAGAATTCAGTACCTTGAATTCTTCACAACATAGAAATATATATCTTAAATTTGAACTCAGAAGCAGTATAGATGTTTAACAGTAACAACAGATAACTCCCAAAGGGTTAGAATGAGGGGGAAGCCAGCATGTGCTCCTAGTAGGGCTGCACTTAAGCAAACAATCTGCATGGAACCTAGAATATAACATCTCTTGTTTTCTTGCTATCTGTCAACAGAGTCGTATAAGAAGGATGTGGAATGACACTGTGAGAAAACAGTCAGAATCTTCCTTTATCTCAGGTGACATCAATAGCACTTCAACGCTTAATCAAGGTCAGTTACTAGAAATGGTTTCAATTTGAGGAGAGTGCAATTTTGTAGTAGTTGTCAGTTTAAAAGAATCTTGTTTTAGAAGAAACTTGGAAACATTTTTTTCCTCTTAAGACAGCAGTTTTCATATTTCATAAGAAGATGTAAAAATCCTGTTCAGTCAACTTATCCTCACTACTTGCGGTTCATTTATCCCATTTGATGGAAAGCACACTTAAGTAATTTCTATCAATAATTTAAATCAGAAACGAGCATAATTCCTGATTGTTAAAAACATATTAATGAGACTAACGCTGGAAACAAATAAATCATTGAGAATATACGTTCCAAATGGCGTTTCCCATTGAAATCAAATTGACATCCCCTCCAACCAAGAGACATTTATAAAAATTTTCCTCCTCAAATATTGATGCAATTAGCATAATTACTATTCCCACTAAACAATGTCAACTTTTACAATGACAATTCTAATTAGTGAAGTTCTTATTATTTGAACATTTCTTTCAAAAACCAAAACTTAAATGTTAACAACAGAGCTGTAGTATATCTGCCTGATGTGGAATAAAATTAAAATACATGAGAGTGCATAAAAATATTTTTTACTCTTTGAGTTGGTATTTCTGGATTGCAACTTCAGGAAATTATGGCATAAATCAATCTAATTGTTACTTAAATTAAGCCACTATCAAATAAGATTAGCATAATCTGTCAATAAAGGAATTCTCTGTTGAACTCTAAACATTTCTCCCACCTAGAATAAAATAACTCCAGTAAGATAAAAGCATAAATATTTAAAATATAATACCTTTTTTTGCTTTTGCCTGAATGAAAGCCTAATCAATTTAAATTTGGCATGAAAATTCAGGTGACATTTTCACTCTCTTTGGACATGTAAAATATCCAGGTAATATCAATTTTGCCTGCAGTATAGTGCAGCTGAAAATAACCTGAGTTGTATTTTATCTTAATGAGGTGCCCAAACTAATGTATTCAAAGAAGGATGGAAATATAATTTTTGTCACTACTCCATCAAGTCTCTTCATTAATCTTTGGGGGAAGGGGCGCAAGACAAGGGTGGAGGGGGAGACATACTTGAAGACTAAGGCCACTGGTGGTCAGTCATGGTTTTAAGACAGTTAAGTTAGCCGTGTTAAAAACGTGTCAGAAAGTACTAGAAAGTGTGCAAATGGTGAATAAAAATAAGTAGGATGTATATTTATTATGCTTGCATAATGTTGAATCAGCCAAAGTAGCTATCTTAAAGGGGGAATGGGTTATTCAAGTATTTATTTTTGAAAACAATGTCAGCATGAGCCTCCTAGCCTGGTTGCATATGTGGGAATGGTCTAATCTATCCAAATAAAAGCCTTGAGATTTGTTTCTCTGCATGTCTGCTTGGGCTTATACTAAGAGAGGCTTCTTGCAGAGTATGTTCTTCCTCTATTTGTTGTAAAGTTGGTTTTCCTCTTCCCTTTTGCTTGAGTTTGTATTAACACAGATATTTTCATAAGGGATAAACCCCACACCTGTAAATTCATAAAGTTTGAAATTCCGCACTCAGAGTCCTTAGTGGTTAAAGTTTTTAATATGAAGCAGTAACATCTTGAAACATGGCATTGATCCCTCCGCATTCAGTTGCCATTCTTGTTTATCTGGGGCTTTGTATAAATTAGTAAATGTCATTTTCTGCAGATGTTTACTTTGGGGATTTAAAAAGCACCTGTAGATTTCCAGCGGAGCGACCCTTTCCCTTTCTCCTTCAAATTACTAGTTCAAATACAGTCAGGAAGTCCCTGAAAAATGTCATTTGACAACTTAACCCACAGAGTTGTAGTACAGTATATACCACACTTGGAATTAGTGAGACCAGGCTTAGTTCAAGGTCCATTTCTTACATTCACTTAATTTTTCACTGTAAGCAAGTCAATTAAAATCTCTTCAACTCTGTTTCTTCATCTGTTAAATTGAGGACCCAAATGTCTCAAGAACCTATGTTGTGTTGACACATGAGCTAATGGGTGTGAAGCATTTTGCCAACTTCCAAGTGCTTTATAAATAATTATTGATATTCATCAATACAGAAAAATGTTTTAATGAAGTTGTCTGGCCAAAATAAGAGAACTGATGTATGTTTTTTTGTTTTTTTTTTTTCTGTTTCTTTGCTTTAGGGATGACTGGCAATTACCTACTAACAAACCCTCTTCTTCGACCCCACGGCACTAACAATCCCTATAACACATTGCTCGCTGAAACAGTTGTATGTAATGCCCCCTCTGCTCCTGTATTTAACTCACCAGGTGTGCTTATACTTACTGAATAAAACTAGTTGTTGTTTTTATTTTTTTTTTTTTTGGTATGGTTTTTTTTTTTTTTTGCTCCTAAATGAAAACTTCCTTTCTTGCTATTTCCCCCTCCTTTCTGAGATAGAAACTCGAGTTTTCATATCCTTAGAATGCATTCTGAATTTTTGAGTCTTGAGAAACATTATGGTATTGCCTGTGCCAGGCTGCTAAAACTGCACTATATTATAGTAATGCCTGAGTCATAGGAATATTTACCAATCCTTATCCATGTTTTTAACGCAGGTGGCATAAATCTTAATATACTATTACAGGACTGACATCACATGGTCCGAGAGCCCATCTTCAAGATATATATCACTTAGAGGTATCATGTCTATGTAATATAAGGTTCAGTTGACTCTAAAGCTTGCTGAGAAAAATCTGCTTGTGAAGCTGAGTAGATGATAAAGGCTATTTGGATGCCTACGTGTGGGAAACCACATCCGGCATTGAGGATAAAGAAACTATAGTATAGTGCAGCTTTATGTTAGTTTTGTTGTTGCTGTTTTGTTAATGTTGATATTACTGTTGTTTTCCTTAGGAAAACTTTTGTTTTTGTTTTTGTTTTGTTTTGTTTTGTTTTGTTTTTGTTTGTTTTTGTTTTTTGCTGAAAGTTAATGTTAGAACAGTTTAGATGTACTTGGGGTGGAGGTGGTGGGGTTGTCACTAACTCACATTGTGTTATTACTATATTTTCCAGTAATTGCTTTTTTCTAACTTACAGAATAAGCCATAACTTTAATATGTCTGTTTAGTCAGGGTTTTGTGGGAAGTTACAGCATAATTGCCACTAGTATGATGTAATGTTGATTCAAGTCTAATATTTGCCAATGTAGAAAACACAAAACTTTGTTTCCGTTTTTTCTTTCAAGTTGCTTTTTGAACTTAACTGCAGTTTCTATTTTCATTCTCTTGTTTTCTTACTTTCCTTACGCTTTCCTCTAGCAACCTACAGAGAGACAAGTATGGGAGTAAAACTTAACTTTGCCTATCAAATGTAAATTTTTTCAGCATGATTTTTAATGGGCACAATTAAAACATAACTAGCAGTCATGAAGTAGACTCAGCGGGCAAGTGGTTCACAATTTGCAACTAAAAATGATCCCAAATTCAAACAGTACTACTGTACTGTACTGCCTTTTTCTTAAAAATATAAAAGGTCTGTAGCAAATGTGAATGATAATTGAGTATATTCAATGCTGAAATAATTTGCTGCTTAAAACTGAAGTACCGCCAAGCCAAAAAATGTTTAATAATTTACTTATCATTTCTATATTCCCACAGTAATCTTGCTACAGGCTATGGAAAAGACTTCAAGTGAATTACCTGAACTCGGGCAGAAAATGTTGCCTCTTCAAAACCATTCAAAATGTGCTTAAATCTGCAGTATATCATAGAAAACATCTCCTGTATGATCCAGTTTAATAATGTATCTATTTAGCAGAGATGAAAAGAAAAAAAAAATATGAAAAGAAAAGGCCTCCCTAGAGGAAATGAACACTGGCATGTGGTCCATGTGTCACTCATCACTTACGAATGCCACATGCCTTAGTATTAGTAAATCTATTTTAGGAAAAATTAATTTAAAGTATACATGAAATTTCAAAACTAAGGAAATCTAATCAAAACTAAAAATTGGCAGTTAGGTTGCCTACTCTCACATTTTTGAATTTATATTTGGATCATGCAATTATGTAGAATTATTTGCAAATTTTTCTAATGTTAACATTAGGCCATAATGTTCCAATTGTTTCAAAATCACAAGAAACTTAATCTCTTCTGTCCCCCAGGTCTTCTATTAACAACAGGGGAAAGACCCTTTTGATGAAAGAAATGTTGAGTTTTCTAGGATAATCTGCAGCTTTAAGGGTAGAAAGAAAGCCAAAAAAAAATTACCTAATTTTTTTCTTATCAATTAAAGATAATTCTTATACTCCTCCAAGCCTTGCATATAATGCAGCAGCCTCTCACAGTGGTCAGTTTCATTCCAATAACATCACTTCATTTTTTTTTCCAGACATATATGTAGTCAAGTGATTTTCTAGGAATTGATATAATAATAATCTAGGTTCCATGGTGCAGACCTTTCAGTTTGTTCTTCACCCCTCTCCTTCCCCCCCCAAAAAAAAAATTTTTTTTTTTTCTGTTTCTTTGCCTGGGAAGCACTGTGATGTCTTAGTTTACATGTTTACGTGTCTGTAGAGAAAATAAAACTCTTATCCGATAAGAGCATGTTGCCATAATTTTTCTTTTTCCCTTTTAAACCTCTTTTCATATCTTCAGCAAACTTACCCAATCTGTCATTCTTTCAGAAGCTAAAGTTAGCCAAGGCTGACACCCTTCTCCCATTCCACAGCTGATATTTATTCTTTGATTTAATTTCTGTGACCCATACTTATAGAAATTCCTAACATTTCTGCATCTGACCTCCATGCCCATGGTATCTGTGGGCCTTACTCTTAATTGCCTTGTGCTGGCTCATTCAGTGCTGTCACTGTGACTGATGCGGACTGCAGGGCTGCAGGCGAACTTTGACCTTTAGAAGCCTGAGGCCATTACTAGTAGAGAGAGTATTAGTGCCAAAAAAAAAAATGCATTAAGTGAAAAAAAAAAAAAAAGGCTGCTATTGCTGGTAATTTAATTTGCTGAACCCTTGCTCTGACTAAGTTGCTGAGAAGCTTAGAAATTCTTCATCATGTTACAATAAATCATTTTACTTTCTTTTATATATCAGCTACTCTTAGGCCAGATAGCCTGAGCAGACAGACATGATGTGAGTTGTCCAAAGTGAGTCATTCCACCTGCTGTCTATCGTGTTGTTGGATGGTGCTTGTGGGCCCTGGTCCCATTAGTGTGAGAGATGGCTGTCCTTGTTTAACATGAATTCTTTGTATTTGTCCATTTTTTTCATTCTTTCCTTTATCTCATCTCCAGAAAAAAAAAAAAAAAGGAAATATTAGAAACATCGTTAAAGTAGTTGCTTGCAAGTTATGTGGGTTTATGTTGTACATTTGCCTTTGGTTTTTTGTATGTGACTTAATCCTTTTTGATTTAGTGTTGTTTAGGACAAATCCTGTCAATTTTATTTTTAGAAACCATGGTGTTGTACTTAAAAACGTAAATGTCACAAAAGAATTGCTTTGCATTACATATGCAAGGGCATGGAGTGAAGAGTTCCTTGGGAAAGGATCAAAGAAATTGACACAGAAATTGAACAACTGTTGTTTCCCCTGAAATTGATTAAGATTCCATTCCATTCCCATCCCCATCTTCCCTGGGAAATCAGTAATATTCCTTAACACCTTTTTCCTATCACATAAGGGGTACAACGTAGGTTTCCAAGGGGAAATGCTGGAAAACTTGTCACTTCTCAAGCATTGGCTTACAAATATAACTTTGTCCTGAACTACATTAAAAAAGTCTTGTACAAAAAAAAAATAACATCTCCTAGGAAGAGAGGACGTGGTCCATTAACCGCCCCCCAATCTCCCTTTTCTCTTGCAGGACATTCACTGAACAATGCCAGGGATACAAGTGCTATGGATACTCTACCGCTAAATGGTAACTTCAATAACAGCTACTCACTGCGTAACGGGGACTACAGTGAGAGTGTGCAAGTTGTCGATTGTGGACTCAGCCTGAATGATACTGCTTTTGAGAAAATGATCATTTCAGAATTAGTGCACAACAACTTGAGAGGCGGCGGCGGCGGCGGCAAGAACCACAACCTGGAGCGCACGCTCCCCGCCAAGCCCGTGATCGGGGGCAGCAGCAGTGAAGATGATGCTATCGTAGCCGACGCCTCATCTTTAATGCACAGTGACAACCCGGGACTGGAGCTGCACCACCGGGAGCTCGAGGCTCCTCTCATTCCCCAACGGACTCACTCCCTTCTGTACCAGCCGCAGAAGAAGGTGAACACCGAAGGAACTGACAGCTATGTCTCGCAGCTGACAGCCGACACGGAGGACCACCTGCAGTCCCCCAACAGAGACTCTCTTTACACTAGCATGCCCAACCTTAGAGACTCTCCGTACCCCGAGAGCAGCCCCGACGTGGAGGAGGACCTGTCCCCTTCCAGGAGGAGCGAGAACGAGGACATTTACTATAAAAGCATGCCAAATCTGGGAGCTGGCCACCAGCTTCAAATGTACTATCAGATCAGCAGGGGAAACAGTGACGGATACATTATTCCCATCAACAAAGAGGGCTGTATCCCAGAAGGAGATGTTAGGGAAGGACAAATGCAATTAGTAACCAGTCTTTAGTAGTAGAGCAAAGAAATTCCCAGGGCCACATGCAAGTATTTAAAAAAAAGGACTCTGTTGGCCCTGTCCACTTCCTTCCCATCTGCTTGAAGAGACAGCCCTGTGGTGTTCTCCGGTGAGCGAGATTACTGGACCTTGCAGTTCTGTGAATTTTTATATAACATACAAAAAAAATAAAATAAAAAAAAACTTTGTATATACACAGAGTATACTAAAATGAATTATTTGTTAACAAAGAAAAGAGATACCAACGAGGTATTTTAAAGATTTCTTCTGCTGCTGAGTTCATAGAAATTGCGAAAGAAGCGAATCAAAATCTCCCCCAGCCATTTTACTTGCAGCAGTCTCTGAACTCACTTTGTAAATATGGCTGCACCATTTTTGTAGGCCTGCATTGTATTATATACAAGGCGTAGGCTTTAAAAACCTGTGGGACAAATTTACTGTACCTTACTGTTTCTGACGAGACTTGGAAAAGCAGGAGAGAGATTCTGCATTCGCGTGCAGTCCACTGCAAATCTTTCCCATTAAGGCAAAGATTGAAAACATGTCTAACCACTAGCAATCAAGCCACAGGCCTTATTTCATATATTTCCTCAACTGTACAATGAACTGTTCTCATGAGAAAAAAAATGGCTAAAGAAATTATATTTTGTTCTATTGCTAGGGTAAAATGAAATACATTTGTGTCCAACTGAAATATAATTGTCATTAAAAATAATTTTAAAGAGTTTGGAGAAAATATTGTGAAAAGCTCTTGGTTGCACATATGTTATAAAATGTTTTTCTTACACTTTGTCATAATAGTATGTTTAAAAAAACAAAAAGACAAGTTCTACTCATTTTCACTTATTTTCCACTGTAAACAGTGTTCTGCTTTGACAAGTTAGTCTTTATTCTTACATTTAAATTTCTTATTGCCAAAAGAACATATTTTATGGGGAGAAATCTCTTTGAAGCCAGTTATGCCATGCCTTGCACAAATTTGGTGAAATCTAGGAAAAAAAAGATTGTATGTCATTCCTCTGTTCATTCTTGCACAGGGGGCAGAGAGGGCACTGGACACTTCTCACAAACTTTCTAGTGAACAAAAGGTGCCTGTCCTTTTTTAAAAAAAAATAAAAGAAAACATAAATATTACTCTTCCATATTCCTTCTGCCTATATTTAGTAATTAATTTATTTTATGATAAAGTTCTAATGAAATGTAAATTGTTTCAGCAAAATTCTGCTTTTCTTTTCATCCCTTTGTGTAAACCTGTTAATAATGAGCCCGTCACTAATATCCAATGTAAAGTTTAACACCTGTTTGACAGTAAATAAATGTGAATTTTTTCAAGTAGTTAACGTGCATTATTATATATCATATATAATTGGCATTACTTAACACACTGGCCCATTAAAAAAAAAAGCCCTTGATTTGAGTATTATGCATTCCTATATCAGTAAAGTTGACATGATTTCAGCAGCTTATATGGTAACCTAGAAGCTAAAGTGTATTTTTGTTCTCATCGTCACTACAAATGACTCGAATCAATTCTATTTGGAAAAATTACTACATGCACTTGCATTTACATGACTGTTTTTTGTTGTTTTGTTTTTATTTTTTTTAAACTGGACTCGGTACCAATACTAAAAAAGATGAAAGTTATAAACTCAACATCTGGGTGCCTGGAATTGTCATTCTTAAAATATAAAATTATCAGCAATGGAGAAGAGGAATTCTTAAAACAAACTTTTAAAGTCTCAGCATTCTGTGGGTGCAGTTCTGCTATGATGGAAACAATGTCATTCACAAGTTCAACAATTATATAATTGAATCTCAGCAATAAAGGTTTTTTCCTGACTAATACTGTGAGCATTTAGACTGAATTCCTCTCAAAATAAAGAGCCTTTAGGTCTTCCACTAACTTAGAAAGCAATTATAGGACAGGAGAGAATCTGCCTTAGGCATTTAAAAAAGAGTAAATGAGAAGGTGAGAGGAAATGTAGTATATTAGGTAGCAAATTTTTTGGAAGTCGGGAAGACCCAAGTTCATATACTTCCTTTGACACATAATTCTGACACTGGACCAATCCCAACCACTGAGCCCCATGCAACTTTTTAAGATTACAAAATGTATTACAATTCCCCATATACACTACTAGAGGTAGTTTCATCATAGAATTTTCTATACCAATGAAATAAAGGGTCTATCCCCCTCACACATATCTTTTCCCAAATGAGAGAATATGAAATAGGTACATGTGCATATCTATCTATCTATATATATATATATATCTACATGTGGATATATCTTGGTAGGCATTCATATATGCTGGAATATTTTAAATGAGTATGTTAAATATTAAGATAGAATTTTTATAAAAGGGAAATTGTGTTATTGTTAATTATATCAATGTCTCAAAAGAATTAGACACAAGAATGAAGAAACATTTCATATTTAGCGTTCGTGTTTAGATTTAGTGGCATTTCCTTTTCTCAAAACACTTTGTATTTTTTCCCATGTCAGTTTCATTTGTAGATTTCCTGCTTTTTAAAAAAATAGTTAACAAAGGTCATAAAGTTGCATGATCAAACATATTTATTCTTTTTTAAAAAATGTGTTTTGTTTTACTTTAATAACCTGGAGCTATCACAGTGTCATACTGTTTTCCATCATCTCTCTATTGTTAACCAGGGTTAGATTGGGTCAGTAATAAATTAGAGAACTACAAGGAAAAAAAAAATTTTCAAGAAGCAATTTTGATTATTCAGTCAGCAACATGTTTTTCCCCCTGCTAAGTCAATTCAGAGGATGTCGTGAAAAGTAACTAAACCACTTGATTTTGCTACTTCTTAGTTGGAATTTATTACTGTTTTTAAGAATGAAAGTAATAATGCACATTTAAATGCATTGAGGTATATGGGCCACTTTCTTCAAAACCTATAGTCACTGTTGACACTGATGGAGAATGGTAGCAAAAAAAAAAAATGCATGTTTAAATTACAACAAGCAGGAACACTATCCACATTTTTTTTAAATAGAAGTTGTGGGAGATTAGTGTAGACAGCACTCACTATATGATTTTAATAAATTTCTCCCTAAGTTCTATCCAAGAAGAGCTTCTTAAGCACAAAATTGTGGACATACTGGCTGTGTTTCAATATTGATTTTAATTCCAGTTGGCATCCCACTTGCAATTTGATCCTTGTAGTCTTTATATAAAAAGGTAATCCTCACATCTTGGGATCCATCATCCCATTATGTCTGTGATAGTCTAGAAAACTATAGTATTATATTTACCCAAGGACAGTCATTGTTGGTGGGAAAACCATAAGTGTCCTCTTGGGATCTCCATAATTCAGCTTGAAAGACTGTCCTGGTTAAAAGGGAGAAAAATTAAGCTTGGTTTATTTTGTACTCTTTGCAAACCCTCCAATTTATAAACTGGTTTTTGACCTTTGTATTGTTACTCCCTCTGTTGGATGAAGAAGGGTCTTCATCTCACAAACAGTTGTACGTCACAATTGAAAATGTAGAAAATTTTCCTGATGGATTACTTGAATATGTATTGTCAACCCTAATGCTTAGACCAATTGAGTATTATGTACTCCAAATGGAATTGAAAGATAGTTTTCTCTAATGTTATAGTTTTCATAAAACATTTATTGTGTGTCTGTATAGGGCAAAAATGCAATTAAAATATGTAAGGACCAAAACCAGAAAGCTTTTGAACATTGTGAACTCAGCGTCGGAAAAATGGGTTATTTTAGCAGTGGTTTGTGGGCTATTCCAAAATGATTCTATTTGCTTTTGTAAATCAAAAGCAATTTTTCTTAGGTTATCTTCAACCTTCCTTCTTCCACCTGTCCCCTTAAAACTTGGTAACAGTTTTTACATACAGGAAAAATTACTTCCTGTATGAAACCTTTTGTTTAATTTCAGTTCAGCGTGTCGATGCAGTTAGTTAACTACTTCAGATTCAAAGTCTGAAAATTTTCCTCAAACTACCCATTTTCTTTGTTAGTAATATTTTTATTTTAAAGTCAATGTTCTTGTCTACCCATTTTCTTTGTTAGTAATATTTTTATTCTAAAATCAGTGTTCTTGATCTATAATTATAACTATTCTAAGAACAAAATAATGAAATGTTATTTTGAATCCAAAACATTTCCTTTTTCCATGATGCCATTGCATTAACCTCAGCCCTTTCTGTGGAAGTTACTGGCGTATGGGGCACAGGTCATCAGACTGGAGGACCAGATGAAGTAAGTCTGCTTACCGGCCAGAACACCGTGTGACTGCTTGGAGCCAGTCAGTCAGCAGTGCAGGGCCAGGAGTACCCCCTACCCAGTGGGAAATACATTGGTCTTGACAGTGTCTCCTTGCATTAGAGCTGGAGAATGAGAGTACAGGGAAGAAGGAGTGAGTGTGCAGATTACTTCGTGACAGGTCCAATCGTGATGTAGATTGGCTGATTGGGGAGTATTTCTTGCAGGCTCATCATAGTTCTTTCTCAGTGAGAGTGGATGCAAAAATGACATCTCGATGCTTGCAGTGCTTATGCATGGCATTCCTTGTCTGGCATCTCTGTGCTTATCACTAGTGTATTATTCTGAAAAGATTATGGGACTGATGTGAAATCTTGGACTTTTTCCAAGTTCATTTGAAGGCACTTTGGCCCCACTTTCATGGTCTGAGTAACATCTCTCTGTCATCCCCCATTAATAATTTGCTGCAAGGGCACTGTGTAATTAGGCTAATTAAATGTGCTCTAAGCATTTTTCCCCCTGAATATTGGCCATAGACTGCTCCTCGTCTCTAATAAGGCTTCTCTGGGGTCTTCAACCTTTTACTGTGGCATTGCCATTTATCAAGCTTATAGTTTTAAAGAAACATTAAGTCTCAAAGCTAGAAGGGAATTCCAAGATCAACTAGTCCAGGGCTCTCATTTTAAAGAGTAGATTGAGGCTTGGAAAAGTGAAGTCATTTATCAAAGTCATCCAGTTGGCTAGGTTTTGAATCCAGTTGACCTAGACGTCCATAGAATAAAAGCGTGATGAGGGCAGGAACTGTTTGAATTAGAATTTGTTTAACCCTGGATCAGTTCAATACCTTGCATAGAATAGACTTTTCAGTAAATATTTGTTTAATTGAATTGCACTTTCCATCCACATTGAAATACATTGATAGTTTGTGGCTGGTGCGATTTTTCAATGTAATCCAGAGGGAATTTAACGGTCTGTTGTATAGCAGAGAACATAGCATGTAGTAGGTAGTCAGTGAACCTTGGCTAATTGATTGACACATTTCAGTATACTCTGTCAGATGGTACCATCATTTTTTGATGGTGAAATATTGATTAAAATTAAGAAAATGAAATTTTGTGGTTACATGTCTTTTTATTAATAATTGAAAACTGAAAACACAATTCCTAGACCTGTACAATCTTATTTAGATTTCCAGTTTAATAAAGTCATTGGACTTTATTATTATGTAACTTAGGTTATGTGAGAATTTTATATATTTATATCCATGTATCTATAGATATTGAAGTCTTGAAGCTAGAGTGAGATTCATATCTATATATCTGGATGAATCCCACTGAAGCCTCATGGATGAAATCACAGAATGTTAAAGCTGAAAGGGATCTTTAAAATCACCGAGTTCAACCCTCTGGTTTTACAGATGATAAAAATGAGAGGTGAAGTCCCATTTAGGATGGAGGGAACATTGGGGAATCACCATCAGAAAGCAGTGTTGGACCAGAATAAAAATAGCCAATAATTTTTGGAGCACCTGCTTCAATATTCCCCTGGTACACATATTTTCACTTTTGTCCCACAATCGTACAGGCATAGTTGGGAAATGAAGCTTGATATTTGTACTTATAACAGCCAAGGTATTTTATATAAAGGTAGTACCTTTATATCTTGCAAATGAAATCATACAGTGTCCATACAGATTAAAGGCATGGTCTGGAATGAGCCATTTCTAATGGGTCTCCTGAAATGTCTCACCAAAGAAAAGGCTCTTTTATTGTTAAGGGCTTCTAATGAGATATAACATCAATGACTGGATAAAGTGCTCAATTTTAAAACTGAAACACCTGAGTTTGATGAACTCTACCTGAGACACTTGTAAGCTGTGTGCCCCTGACCACGGCTCTTCCCACTCCAATCCACTTCCCCCTCAGCTGGAAAAGTAATTTTTCTAAAGGATGATTCTTATAAATACTACCCCCTTTTGAGCTCTAGGGACTCATCATTTGTAGAATAAGCTCTTTTTTGATATCTCAAGCTCTTTATAACCTAGCCCCTTCCTACTTTTTCAGTCTTTTTTGTTTTAGTTCTCTACACATATGATCCCACAATTCTTTTCTTGCTGTTCCTCAAACATGATGCTAGACTCTGCATCTTGGTATTGGCTGACCCCCATGATGAAATTTATATATTTTCCTTTCTCTACATTTTAGTTTTTTTTTTAACTTCTTCCATCTCAGCTCAATGGTATCTGCTATGGGAGATCTTTTCTGGTCTAACCTATCTATCCCCTTTATCCACTAGTGCTTTTCTCTCTCAAATTACTTCCCAAATATTCTGAAATTATCTTGTATATACCTAGTTACTTATGTTATATCAGAGCACAAGCATCTTGAGGAGAGAGATTCCTTCCTGATGATTTGTTTGTTTTGTTTTTCTTTATATCCCTAGTGCTTAGCACTGGATAAGTACTTAATAAATGCTTGTTGCTGACAACTGATTGAAGCAACTTCCTTGATTCTCGCTTTCTTAATTTGTTCAGTTGGTATAATAATAATAATAATACTTTATAGGGAGATCAGATGAAATCCTGTAAGGAAAGTGCTTTCCAAACCATAAAGCTATACATAAATGTCAGTTGTAAACATCATAATCCACATTTTTTTAAGTGTTTCAGGTTGCTTGAATTGAATCCAAGAGGCAAATATGACTGTAATCTTTGGTTATCAGATCAGAATGCTGATTATCTCATAAAACGTTCTCCATTGCCTCCCTGGTACATTCACTATGTATATTCTAAAAACAGATTGGATAAAAGATTCTTTGTATCCCAGATAACAAAAAATTGCCAGTTGATTCTTGTAAGTATCTCAGCTCAACTATATCTTTACCCTTATCCTCTAATCTTACTAAACTTTTCTGGGCTTTAATTTCCTCACCTTATTCAAGGTGGCCCATGAGGTATCTTCCAATTCTTATTTTATAATCTTAATTCAGAAAACATTCTATATGGGAAGTGGAGAAATCCCCATAATCCTTATTCCCATCATTTCTTGGGAGTGGAAGCAAAGGGAATTTTGCCAAGTTCTATAGATCTAGAGTGGAAAAACAGGACAAATGAACCAATGGTACATGAGACTTTTGGCTTATGATCCAAACTTTTATACATATGTTCTCTCCCCTAACAAAATATACAATCTTTGAGATCAGGAATTGTTTTATTTTAATCTTCCTCCTTTCCTCCCTCCTTTTCCTTCCTCCCTTTTTCCTTTCTTCTTTCCTTCCTTTCTTTTCTTTCTTTATTTTCTCATTTCTTCCTTCATTTTTTTCCTTTTCTCTTCCTTTCCTTTTTCTTTCCTTCTTTCTCTCTCTCTCTGTCTCTCTCTTTTACTTTCTCTTATCTTTGTATTTGCTAGTGAAAACAAAGGAGAGATCTAGACAATATGATGCAGAAAAAATTGAGAAAGAGAAGAGTGCTTTTAGCTGGGAGAGGGGATTGGAGCATGTAACATGGAAGATATGATATTAGATCTGAACTTTGAATGGAATTAATGATCCTGAAGGTCAAAGAAAAGGAAGGTGTGCATTCCAGACCTTGGATAGCTTGGGCAAATACATTAGGACCAAGAGATGAAATATTGAGTTGGGGGAAAACTACTAATATGACTTGTAACAGAAGGGGAATGCTATGAAATAAGATTGGAAAATTAGTTTGAAACCACTTTTTTGTAGTGTCTTAAATGCTAAGCTACCATGCTTTTATTTTATCCTAGAGGCAATAAGGGAACCACTACAGGTCTGGGAAGCTGAGGAGTGACATGATCATACTTGTTCTGTAGGAAAATTATTTTGACAACCATATGAAGGATGAATTGCTGAGGGTAGATACTGTAGGCAGTAAAGCCAATTAGAAACATAACTTAAAAATCCAGATGAACAGTAATGAGAACTTGAACTCATATGAACTCACCTGAAGCCCAGGTGTGTGGTGGCAGCATGACAGAGAGGGGAAAAAAATCAGTTGCAAGAAATATCCTCCAGGACGATTGACAGGAATTTGCATCTGATTGGTGCCAGAGGCTTGGGGGCATAGATAAGGAAGAGATGGAATCAAAGTTGACTCTAAGATTTCAAGCCAAAATGACAAAGGAACAATAATAGAAATAGGGGAGTTAAGAAGAAGGAAGAAAGATGATAAGTTCAGTTTGGGACGCATTGACTTTAATGTGCCAGTGAAACATCCAGATAGAACTATTCAGAGGGCAATTGGAGATATGTTTCCATCAAGCAAGCATCTTTAAGCACCTTCTTTTTGTGGGTCTTGCACTGTCTTAAGTGCTTGGTGAGGATATAAAGACAAAATGGATTCTACCTTCACTAGACCCTGTTAGATAGCTTTTAATCTTAAAAAGTTGGAGGGGGAAGAATATGTACATATACAAGTGCCTATCTACAAGCAAGACTACACAAATCAAATAGAAAATACCCTTAGAAAGACATAAGAAAAAGAGGGGATAAGGAAAGATCTCCCTCTGCAAATTATATGGAAAACCAGAGATTCCAGGAATGAGAGATGAGGAAAAAGAGTATTCTGTATATGGGATGGAGTTAGTGCTTGGCCATCAATATGGCAGAGGGAGCAGCGATGAGTAATGCTTATACAGTACCATAAGGAGTATACAGGAGAATACAGATGGGAAAGATAAGAGATCAGGTTAAGAAGAGCTTTAAAAGCCACACAGAGCAGTTTCTATTTGATCCAAGAGGTAATGGGAAAGCATTGGAATTATTGAATAGAGGAATAACATGATCAAACCTGTGCTTTAGGAAAATCACTTTGGCAGCTGAGTAAAGGATATATTGGAGCACAGAGCCTTGAGGTAGGAAGACCATCCAGCAGACTATTGCAATAGACCAGGTAGCAAGTGATGGGAATCTGCCCCACTGGGCTGGCTATGGGAATAGAGAGAAGACATAAAAAAAGGGAAGAAATGACAAGATTTAAGGATATATTGGATGTGGGGGGAACAGAAAGTGAGGAGTCAAGAATAGTATGAAGATAGTGAAGCTGAATGAAAAAATGGTGATGTTTCAGTAGTTTCAATGCAATGGGGTTCAGCAGAAAAAACTGAGGAACAAAACTATTGGGCTCTTTTAAATTTAGTGTTCTGTGAACTATTACAAAGGTGGATAAAATAATTGCATTATATGATTGAATAAAACCTATTAGAATGTAAGAAACCTCAGTAACAAAAAAAGCACTTATTAAGCACCTACTATGGGCTGGGCATTTTAAAACTCTCATCTCATTTGATCCTTACAATAATCCTATGGAATTACAATTCTCCCCATTTTTAAAGAAAAGAAAATGGAAGGTCAGAGAAGTGACTAGCCAAGATATGAACTCATGGGTTTTGGGGGGTTTTTTGGTCTTTTTTTTTTTAAACTCCAAGTCCAGCATTTAATCTACTACATGAGCCAGCTGCCACAGTAGCTGATAATTCAATGGGGACAAGTAACATCTTTTTCCAACATGATTTTGATTACTTCTGCTAAGTCTCCTTGTTCAAAAGTTTCCTGTTGTTGTTGTACCCTTTGGAGACTGTAAATATTTGGTATGACAATATTTATGAAGAATATTGCTTTAAATTTTTCTGGATGGATGTTATTTCCAGGTGATTTGAAGTAATAATTCTGATTGTGGTGAAGTTCTGGATCTCAAAAAGTTTATTAATTTTTAAAAATATCTTGAGAGGGGCAGCTAGATGGCACAGAGAATAGAGCACTAAACCTAAAGTCAGGAAGACCTGAGTTCAAGTCTGGCTTCAGACACATGTCCTAGCTGTGTGATCCTGTGCAAGTCACTTAACCCTAATTGCCTGGCAAAAAAAATGATAAAATATCTTTAGAACTAGGTTTTAAGTACTTGTGGAAATTTATGTTGGCTAGTTTATTCCTGATGCTCAGCCCTCGCTGCTAGGCCATGTCTTACTAGACATTTGTAGGATGTTCTTTTAAATTTAGTGTTCTGTGAACTATTGCAAAGGTAGATAAAATAACTGCATTTTATAATTGACTAAAACTTCTGAGCTCATTTTGATCTGATTAGCTATAGTTGGACACACGAATTTGATTTTAACAGTGATGATAATTGGTCCTCTTCAAGAATGAAACACAACAACCAAGGATGTTTTTCACAATATTAAACACTATCTTGCACAATCTGCATGGATCAAGAAGTCCAGTTCTTCTCTGGGTAACCAACCAATCTTTAATCTCTAATGATGATTACCTGATCTTGAATCAATACCATAAGCCACTCTATTTCTATAAACAAATATACTATCAACTTATTCTTACAGTTATAATGACTTCCCCTTCTACTTTTCCATACGTATTATGGGGATTAAAACTCACTTTCTTCTCACAGGCAATATTTTGGAACTTAGTGGGCAGTGATGATTGTATTGAAACCAAAAGCCACATAGGGCCAAGTGTTCCTAGTGGAATCAAACTGAGTTTGTCTCCAATTTATGCTTCCTGCTAGTTAAGAGTAAGCTAGCAACTAAGAACCCTGAGCTGCTATGCTACATGTCTCAGGGTAAAAATCCATTTACCAGCTGCCAACTTTTGATGTACCAGAGATCAAAGAAAGCACCCGAATATAATCTTCTTGTGGGAGTAGGGTGGTTCCTTCCAGGACAGGCTTTCAATCTTATGGTTCTTTCTTCATGACAAATATAAGGTCCAGAAACATGATGCACATTTTAAAGATGAGGAAGCTCTGATCCTCTGACATGTTGTCCATGATCATGTTGCTACCCAGGGTTTGATGTGAGATGTGATCCCAGCTCTCCTGAATCTGAGAGTGTTGTCAGGCCATCTAGAACAGACCCTTGCAACAAGGATATTTTCAGAGTGAGGGAATTATACAGTTGTATTCAGTGTTGATTGTATGCATGTGTGCGTGTGTGTGTGTGTGTGTGTGTTTCAAACATATTCCTTGGGCTCTCTCAGTACTTTGGGAGCAGGTTGGCCTGCCCTGCCTCAAGGTGAGACAGTGTTCTGTGCTGCTCCTCGTTACGGTGGTCGTGTTCTAATTACATGCCTCCTTGATTATTGTTCTGCAGATTGATTAGCACCATATTCAAGGCATTTGTAGATCATAGTTCCTGGACACTTCAGTGTGTTAGTAAATCAAGTATGATTTATCCCCTGAATTATTGGTTAGGGACTGCTTCTTTTTTTAATGCATGTTCTCTCTAGCTTATCATTTTAATTAGCACTTGCTACCAGTTCACACTGGGAATGGTGATGATTGTCACTCCGCAATGATGCGGAGCCCCGGCTTGTAATGCTGCTTTGACTTTTGAATTCACATCCTAATGTCAGTTTTAGTTGTACTGTTTGGGGAAATGCGGAATTAAAGGGATAGCACTTCAGTCAATTGGCTAGGCAAAGAAGAAAGGCGATTTGCTATAATCTGCCTTCTGCCCCCCCCCATCCCTCTCTTTCCAAAAATGTTTTTTATTGATATGTTTTCACATCACCTGTATTTCCCAGTGTGTCCTTCCCCTGTCTCCCCCTGAGAGCCACATCTTATATCAGATAATAAAAAAGAGAAAATAGAATTCAGAAAATCTGTCAAAAATCTGACTATGTATACATACTTTTAACTCACAATCCCTCACTTCTACAAAGAAAGGTCTCTCAGCCACATCAATGTGTGTGCTCATGTGCCCTCTGTGTGTGTGTGTGTGTGTGTGTGTATGGAGAGAGAGAGAGAGAGAGAGAGAGAGAGAGAGAGAGAGAGAAGCAGACAGAGACAGCGACAGACAGAGAGACAGAGAGAAAGGCATTAAGTCTCTTAGAAGTGGCTTCATACACTATGATCCAATTGGAGACATCTCATTCCCACCCCTTAGAAAGGGCATAGCCCCAAATGGAGCAGCAGACATTTGAGAAATGAGAATTCCTTTATGGATCTATCCTGTGGCCTATCCCTCAGAGCCAGAACCAGTAATTCTCTTGTCGAGGTAACAAATCAGCTGTAAATGGGAGAGACTTTGGAGGAGAAACTCTAGATACTCCCTAGTGGGATCAAGAGAGGGTATCTAGACCACTTGGAAGACTAATGCTCAGGTTATTCTCTCCAGGGAAAGGAAGGAACCCACGTGCTCTGCAATGCAATGCTACAGTATTGGAAGAAGAATTTCATCTGAAACTCCATGTTTTAACCATTGTTGATAAAGTGACACTAAACTTGGTTATTTTTACCTGCTAATAACATAGAAGAGCCATCAGCACCTCTAAAATTTGGCACCTTGGGCAAAGCCTTGATTGCCTCACCTTGGCTGTGGCTGTATCATGTTTCCTTCGAGAGAAAATGGAAACAAATTGTTGCAGTTGTTATTTCCTTAAAATAAGAGAAAATATGGAGAAAACACTGTATCAACTCACACTGGTCCATATTCTTTCTCCCTACCACTCAAGGGTAGACATTGGCTTTGTAGGATGATAGACTGACTAGCAGGACACTGATTCAGGAGTCAGAGGATTTGAGTTCTGATTCTACTTCTGATATATTGTGTTCTTGAGCAAGTAATTTAGCTGTTTATAGCCCAAGTTTCCTCCTCTGTAAAATGAAAAGTTTGGAATAGATGACCTTGAGAGTTCTTTTTCATCCTAATTCTATGAAGTGGTAACTCTCTTCCCCTTCATATCAAGGGAGATAAGCAGAGAGCCAAGACTGTCTGTCATATTTCCCAAGTTCCCCCAGGTATTTTTCTCTCTCTTGACTCCGGCAAATGCATGTGTTTGGGGAAAAGAAATAATAAACTTAGTCTGTGGTATATAGGGAGCATAAATATCTGCACAAAAAGCCCGAGTTGGCTCTCTTATTACTCTATTTCCCCCCAAGATAGCATTTTATTGTTTCTTGAAAGGCCCTGGGATCTTGAACACAGTGATTATATCCCCCAAATCCTCAGATAGACATTTTCCCCTATGAAATAGAATAGACCTACCCATCTCCGACAAGATTTAGGTTCAAATTTAATCACTCCTTCTCTGAAATTCAAATGGAATCTAATTATTCTCATCCTGACTTACACTGACTAAGGCACTCACAGTGCCACCGACAGCAGAAATGCAAGAAGGTGAGTAGAGGAAATGAAGAGCTAGGAGGGATTTGACAGAAATTTGGAAGCTGCAGGAAAGTAATATGTTTCTCCAAAGTCACCCTTTTTGCTACCTCAAAGGGGCATTTGACCTTAAAATACAATTGTCTGGTAACAAAAAATGGAAAAATTTCACAGGTCCAATTTGCCATTCCTAAGAAATTCTCATGTCTTTGGTTTAGTAAGATTTGGTGGGAGAGATTTACTCATGTGAAGTGAAAATGCAATAAAGTGGGTTCTCCTTGAGGTTTGTATGTATGTTTGTTTTTACCACCCACTAAAGCTAGAATAATAATGATTCATTCATCATTGGATTGGATGATCAGGAAACTATTGTTAAAATTATTCTCAATTGTTCCATAGGTAAGAGAAATTGCCTTTTTTCCCCCAATACAAAAAGTAGTCTAGTAATGCTATTGTTATTCCAATGGAATCTATATAATTATTTGTTATGAGATGTTTCCATTGTATTGAAGCAATTCCTTTTAGTTCTGCTTTCTTCTTAACCTTTTTTTTATTAAAGCTTTTTATTTGTATAACATGTATATGGGTAGTTTCCCAACACTGATCTTTACAAAGCTTTCCATTACAAATTTTACCCCCAGTCCCCTCCCCTCCCCTAGATGGCAGGAAGTCCACTACATGTTAATAATGTTGAAATGCTTGAGAAGTTATGCAAGAAAAATCCTATCTACAAGAAAAAAAAAGAATCAGAGAAAGGCAACACAATGCAAGCAAATGTCAATAGAGATCATGAAAATGTTACGTTGTGGTCCATATTTCATATCCCTCTCTCTGGGTGTATATGGTTTTCTTCAGTGAACAATTGGAACTGGTTTGAGACAATTCTTTGTTGCAGAGAGCCATGTCCATCAGAATTGATCATCATGTAATATTGTTGTTGCTGTGTATGATGATCTCCTGGTTCTGCTCATTTCACTCAGCATCAATTCATGCAAGTCCCTCCAGGCCTCTCTGAAATCGTCCTGCTGGTCATTTCTTACAGAACAATAATATTCCATAACATTCATATACCATAATTTATTCAGCCACTCTCCAATTGATGGGCATCCCTTCAGTTTCCAGTTTCTAGCCACTACAAAAAGGGCTGCCACAAACATTCTTGCACAGGTGGGTCCCTTTCCCTCCTCTAAGATCTCTTTGGGATATAGGCCCAGTAGAAACACTGCTGGGTCAAAGGGTATGCACAGTTTGACAACTTTTTGAGCATAGCTCTAAATTGCTCTCCAGAATGGTTGGATCCGTTCACAGTTCCACCAACAATGTATTAGTGTCCCAGCCCTCCCACATCCCCTCCAACATTTATCGTTATTTTTTCCTGTCATTTTAGCCAATCTGACAGATGTGTAGTGGTACCTCAGAGTTGTCTTAATTTGCATTTCTCTGATCAATAGTGATTTGGAGCAACTTTTCATATGACTAGAGATGGTTTTAATTTCATCATCTGAAAATTGTCTGTTCATATTCCTTGACCACTTATCTATTGAAGAGTGGCTTGAATTCTTATAAATATGAGACAATTCTCTATATATTTTAGAAATGAGACCTTTATCAGAACCATTAAATGTAAAGATGATTTCCCAATTTGATGCTTCCCTCTTAATCTTGTCTGCATTAGTTTTATTTGTACAGAAACTTTTTAACTTAATATAATCAAAATTATCCATCTGGTGTTCAATTAGGAGTTCCAGATCTTCTTTGGACATGAATTTATTCCATCTCCACAGGTCTGAGAGATAAATTATATTACGTTCCTCTAACTTGCTTACAAAGTCCCTCTTTATATCTAGATCATGAACCCATTTAGATCTTATCTTGGTTTGTGGTGTTAGGTATGGGTCAAGCCCTAATTTCTTCCACACTAGTTTCCAATTTTCCCAGCAGTTTTTGCTGAATAGTGAGTGCTTATCCCCAAAACTGGGGTCTTTGGGTTTATCAAACACTAAATTTTTAAGGTTATTGCCTAGATTGTCCTGATAACCAATCCTGTGCCACTGATCGACTGCTCTATTTCTTAGCCAGTACCAAACGGTTTTGATGACCGCTGCTTTATAATATAGTTTTAGATCTGGTACAGCAAGGCCACCTTCATCTGCCTTTTTTTTTCATTAATCCCCTTGAAATCCTTGACCTTTTGTTCTTCCAAATGAACTTTGCTACTATTTTTTCTAGATCTGTAAAATAATTTCCTGGGAGTTTAATTGGTATGGCACTAAATAAGTAGATTAGATTGGGTAGTATTGTCATTTTTATTATGTTCGCTCTGCCTACCCATGAGCACTTAATATTTTTCCAATTGATTAGGTCTGATTTTATTTGTGTGGAAAGTGTTTTGTAATTTAGTTCGTATAGTTTCTGACTTTTCCTTGGCAGATAGATTCCTAAATATTTTATCCTAACATCTGCTATTTGGAATGGAATTTCTTTTTGCATCTCTTGCAGCTGAACTTTGTTGGTAATATATAAAAATGCTGATGATTTATGTGGATTAATTTTGAATCCTGCCACTTTGCTAAAGTTGTGAATTGTTTCTAGTAGTTTTTTAGTTGAGTCTCTAGGGTTCTCTAAGTATACCATCATGTCATCTGCACAGGTTTCTTCATTACCTAATCTGATTCCTCTTATCTCTTTTTCTTCTCTTATTGCTAAAGCTAACATTTCTAATACAATATTGAATAGTAATGGTGACAGTGGGCAGCCTTGTTTCACTCCTGATCTTATTGGGAATGGTTTTAGTTTGTCTCCATTACATATGATGCTTGCTGATGGTTTTAAATAGATGCTACTGATCATTTTAAGGAAAAGCCCATTTATTCCTATACTCTCTAGTGTTTTTAATAGGAAAGGGTGTTGGATTTTATTCTTCTTAACCTTTTAACTTAGACTTCAACATACTTAATAAATAAACTTTTTGTTTAAAGTAAATCACTAAGGGACAGCTAGGTGGTGCAGTGGGTAGAGCACCAGCCCTGAAGTCAGGAAGACCTGAGTTCAAATCTAATCTCAGACACTTAACACTTCCTGGCTGTGTGACCCTGGGCAAGTCACTTAACCCCAATCGCCTCAGCAAAAATAAATAAATAAGTAAAGTAAATCACTAAGGATACAAATATAAAAAAGAAAGAGTCAGTGTCTGCCCTTAAGGAACTTATAATCTAATGGGGGAAGACAGTACACAAAAGAAAGCCAAAAAGCTAAGGGTGGGAGCTCAGGAAGGAGGTACTTAGCCCCCATGGGGAAATCGAAGAATTCTAAAATAAGTGCAGCATGGGAAATGAGTTAGTATTTGATGCTTAGAACTAGGAGGAATCTTAGAGACCACTTCGCAGGGAAAGAACATGAGGCTTGGAGTCACAAAAGCACTGAATCATAGAGTTTGGGAATTGGAAAGGGCTTGGAATAGGCCCAACTAGTCCCACCCACATATGAAAAGAATCCCCACTATGACATGTCTAAGGAGAACCCACTACCTCTCAAAGCAGGTCATTCTATTTGGGAACAATTAGGAAGATTTTCCTGTTGTCTAGCTCAAATTATCTATTAGGTGGCCCAGTGGACAGAATACTAGATCTAAAGTCAGGAAGATCTGAATTCAAACCTAACCTTGGTCAGCTCCTAGCTGATAACATTGGATAAGACATTTAACCTCTGCTTGCCCCAGTTTTCTCAACTGTAAAATTGGGATCATAAAAGCACCCATCTCCTAAATTGTTATCAAATGAGATAACCAAATGTGTAAAGCTTTTAGCACAGTATCAGGCACCTAATAAGTAGTTATTCCTTTCCCTTCTTTATTCTCTCCCCCTTTCAGCTTTCACTGATGTTGGTCCTGCCTTCTGGGGACAAGCAAAACAGATATAATTCCTATTTCATTTGTCAGCCTTAAAATACTTGATATTGGCTATAATGTCTACTTTGACTCTTTTCCAAATTAGACATGCCCAATATGATGTGGACTCAAATGTTTTCAGCATCCTGGTGGCACTCACCAGTTTATCAATGGACTTCTTACATGATGGTACCCTGAACTGACCACTATACTCCAGATGAATGCTTTTTTGAATTGTGTCCAACTGTCTTTCAGACATTTCACACTGGATGTCTCATAGACATCTAACACTCAGCACTCATTATCTTTCCTCTAACTCCCCTTTTACTGAGGAGAGCAACACCATTCCCCCTGTCCTCAGGTTCCCAACCTAGGAGTAATCATGAACTCCTCACTCTTGCCTCCTACTCCCCCTTATCCAAGGTGTTGTCAAAGTTATCAATTTCACCTTTGCTAACTTTTAGCTACTCCTTTTTTTCTTTTCTGTCACTGTATCCTGATACAACTTGTCATCTTTTCATACCTTGATTAACACAATTGAAATTGTTTCATTTTCTGTCTTCAGAATTTCATTCTTGAGAGTCTCTCATCTCTTCTATATAAATAATATATTATATTTTACATATTTAGAATATACATATTATATATATACTTGAATATACATTTTATTCTATATAAGTCTATATTTATTTATATATTTTAGAAATGAGGGCTTTATCAGAATTCTTGGATGCAAATCCCCCCCCAAGTCAATAGCTTCCCTTCTAATCTTGTCTGCATTGATTTTGTTTGTACAAGTCTAAATATTCCTACCCCCACTTTTCTCTGAAGCTGAAGTCTGTTTATGTATATATGAATTTGTATCTATGTGTATGTATTTGAATCACAGGTAGATATAGTACTGAGCTGGTGACATTCAGCAGACTTCTGCCATAATTTTCTTTGTCTGTGATTATATTATTCTCCATCCTTTGTCTTAGAAAAGGATTAATGATATCATGTGTGTTTGGCTATGGTTATAAGATAGCATGGAAGAGGAGTTGAAGCCAGTAAGACTTGGATTCAAAATAGAGGTGACACCATAACTTATAAATGACTTGATTTGTGTTAGGTGAAGAAGTTCAAACACTGGAATTTCCTTATATTGACATAATCATAGATCTGGATATCTCTCAGAAATGGCAAAATAATCAGTCAATTCAAATTTTGCAGAATTATTGATCTGCTATTTGCTATCTTGTAGACTTAAAAAGTGTTTGATTAACTGATAATTGTTTTCTTTTTTTTCCTTCATTGATGGACACTCAATAGAGACTTGGCTCGTGCCCTAGGAGGTGATGCAATTATACAGTTTATGATTTGAAATTCAGAGATTTAATCTCTTAGAAAATTTGATTTCAAAGAGAAAAATATCTTCTTCTGAATAGTGAAGAAATGGCTTAGATGATTCCAAGGTGAGCACAGATGATGCATATTCCATTGGTTTGGCTAGCATGGCTGTGGGTGCACAACAAGACCATTTTAGATTAATATTATGGGAAAAGTGGTAGGGCTGCATTCCAGGAGGTAGATCATTCATACATGATTGGCCATGGATTCTGAAATGCTCGGCTTGTCCAAGACATTAACTTTGACTTGCAAGTTTTTAATTTGTTTATTCAGGTTTGTACAAGTATGTCTAATACCTGGGGCTCCCAGCACATGAAAAATGAAGCCAAACAAGCTCAAATAGTGGCTGAGGAACAAAGAGATTTCAGGCAATTCAGATCAATTAGAAGCAAGATACACTTTGCAAGAAACAAAACAAGTCCACCTGTATAGACTCTCGTGCCATTAAGTTTGGACATCCCAAGGTAGAGATTTTTTACTAAATATTCTTTTTCCTATTCACAATATCAATTTTGGGAAAACAATAACTTAAAGGGAGGATGGGTGCCATAATTTAAGAAGATATCAATACTTCAAACCCTCCATATATGGAATGATATTATTTGTGGCTGATAAAAGCTAGCTTTGGTATTATGACTGCATTAAGACTAACTTTCTCATGTTATGTGACCAAGGGCTTCTTCTAGCTTTTCTAATCTATATCATTGTAGTCTGAGGTTTTGGCTTGTTTTATCAACTCTACCATGGCACCCTTGTTGGTACTCTATCTAGTGTTTGTCCCTTTTAAAACGGGTGGGGGTGGGGAGAAAGAAATCTATTTTCTACCCCCACTCCCTCAGTTCTGTGCTTTTATGTGTTTACCATTTTAGACTGGAAACTCCTCTCCTTTAGAAGCAATGTGATAAAATGAAAAGAGGCTGACCTTGAAGTTAGAGAACCTGAATTTAAATCCTAATCTGTGTAGCTTTTGTTAAATAGCTTTATCTCTGGGCCAAAATATTTTTCATTAAAATGAAAGGAGTGCACTAAATGGCCTCCAAGCTCTAAATCTATGACTTTGTAATCCTATTGACCTAATATTTTCCAGTGGCTTTCTCAGAAATCAATTTCACTTCCTTTACAAAGCCTTCTATGGAAACGGGAGATAACAATTCTCTTCCTTAGAGAATCATAAAATGACTAGATTTTGGAGTTAGAAAAGACTTCAATGACCATGCATTCTATTGGAAAATAATCTTCCCTGTATCCAATAAGGATTCTCTAATTGAAGACCTCCATTGAGAAAAAGTCTACCATGTCTTGAGGAAACTCAGACTATTTTGGGATAGTGCTAATTGTTAGAACTTTATTCCTTGACACTAAGGGCTAAAACTGCTTATTTTGAATTTCCTAGTTCTGTCCTCTGCAGCTAAATGGAACAAATCCAAGCCCTCTTCCACACTCCAGTCCTTCAAATATTTGAAAATAACTGTTAAGTTCTTCTTGATACTTTTTTTCTTTTCCTTTCCCCTTCCCTTCTCATTCTTTTCTTTCTTCTCTTTCTCTTTTCTTTTCTCTCTTTTTTTCTCTTTCCTTTTTTTCTTTTACTCTTCCTCTTTTCTCTCTCACATTCTTTCTCTTTCCCTTTCTCTCACCTTCCCCCTTTTCTTTCTTTTTCTCTTTCCTTTCTTTTCTTTCTCTTTCTTTTTCTCTTTTCCCTGTCCCTTTTTCTTTTTTCTTTTTTTCTTTCCCCCTGTTTTCTCTTTCCCTTTCCCTTTCTGTCACCTCTTTTTCCTTTCTTTTTCTTCTTTCCTTTTCTTTCTTTCCCTTTCACTTTCTTTCCTTTCCCATTCTCTTTTTCTCTTTCCCCCCTTTTCTCTCCCTTTGCTTTTTTCCTTTTTCCTTTTCTTTCCTTTTCTCTTTCCCCCTTTCCTTTAACTCTCTTTTATTTTTCTATTTCTCTTTGTTTCCCTTTTGTTCTTTTCTCTTTCCTTTTCTCTCTTCCCTTTTCCTTTTTTCTCTCTACCTTTCTTTTTCTCTTTTTTCCAAATACTTACAAAATATGTTATTTGCTCACTCCTAAAATACCAAATTAAGTACATATTATGTGTTATTAATGCATCAATATAACGTAATGGAATAAATATTTATTAAATGCCTCCTGCTTGCAGAATATCAACCAATGGTGGTACAATGGTTAGATTAAAAACAAAACAAAACAAAAATCTTTCCTTCAAGAAGCTTACAGTCTAGAAGGCATAGATTTAGGCTTATTTTCTTCTCTGATCATCCTAGATGATTGGACAAATCTGTGTTGATTGTGTTGCTTCTGTATGCTTTGTCTCATGGTTTGTATGAGAAAAAAAGGCCGGATACTTTTGTCAAAAGAGCACTGAATTCAGAAGCAGTAAAACTAGATTGTCTTCTTGACTCCACTACTTCTTAGCCCTTTGACTTTTGACAAAGCATTTGACATCTCTGAGACTGACTTTATTCATTTGTAAATGAGTTATATAACCTTATATAAATTTCTGGACTGTGTCTATTCAAATTTATTGATCTAGGCTGGCATAATGGATTAAATATTGGATTTGTGGTTTGGATTTGAATTTCTCTTGTGATACTTATTACTTTATGTCCTTAGGACATAACCACTCTAAGTTATGATAGAACACATATTAAATCATTGGTATAAATTCGTTGGAAACAGGGACTGTTTTCACTTCTGTCTTTTTATCTTTAGACAATTTATGCATATTATAGGTTCTTAATAAATGCCTATGGGATGGTTGATGGATTATAATCTGCATTTGGTGGGAAGAAGTTCCCCATGCTGGCAAAAATCCCAGACCTTTGCCATAGTATGGTACATTATTGAGCATACTACCCCGGATTTACATGCTACCTCTTTTTAAGGATATTGTTCAAAGATAGGAATGGCCATCTGCTCAAACTTTCATTAGATAAAATTATTTTCATAGAATTACAGGGTTAGAGTAGGAAGAGACCAGTAAGGCCATGGAACCTTCATTTTATGACTTACACAAAGTCACAAAAGTAGTAAATGCCAAGAGGCAAGATTCAAACTCATTCTCTGACTACAAAGCCATTGGTCTTTCCATTGTATCTTGCTGCTTTCTCAATAACTGGATACTTCTGACACATTTTAGGAAGTGTGAAGCAATTCATAGTTATCTCAAACCATTCCACAGCAATGTATGTTCTATGGGACTGCTATCATATGTGGGAACAATTATTGTATCTTATTCTGACTTCATCTCCAGAACTTTGAG
Organism: Myrmecobius fasciatus; assembly: GCA_023553655.1. Classification (NCBI taxonomy): domain Eukaryota; kingdom Metazoa; phylum Chordata; class Mammalia; order Dasyuromorphia; family Myrmecobiidae; genus Myrmecobius; species Myrmecobius fasciatus. Next base: position 2,437 of record JAJPUD010000271.1, on the reverse strand, counting down.
AGTGCCAGAAGTTTAGAACATAACTTTCTGTCACCTCTATGATATGAGCTCTACAATATCCTACCACGACAAGCATCTATGATATAGGGCAAGAGAGAATAGAAAGTAAACACAAGTATCCCATTTGACATATGAAGCCACACGTGGAAAACCTTCCCCTTTCTCCCAATGGGAAAAGCACCAGGGGAACATTTCTATGAAAGCTCTATCCAGAACTTGGCTAGAAATGTCCCTACTATGCTTTCTCCCATATCTGAGCCACTCTTTGCTTCATTAGCTAATCACATTGCAAATTTTGTTCTGCTTCTATGCACTGTGTCTTTGAGCCTTGAAAATAAAGCTAATGCTCACTGCTTAATCACTTTTCTCTCAACAGGTAGGGAATAATAAAACAGTTGGAAAAAAATGACAAAATTGAGCACACCATATTTGGCATGGAGAACTCTAGCAAACTCTTAATTTTGTGTTCGATCAACTTCAGTATCACAGCAAGAAATGTAAATGGGTGAGACCCTCACAATGTTGATCCAGGTTGTAGACTTTGGATGATTCCCATCTGAAGCTTGGACTGACTGAGCTGGTAATCAATTCTTACTAGGAGATGTCAGAGAGAGAATCAGAAAGCAGAAAGCCTGGACCAATATTATTTGTTGATTACCTACTGACCTAAGACTGAGATGATTGCAGAAAATAATAATTATAGCTTTGTAAAGTACATAGTGCTTTACAAAGTACTGTCATGTATATTATTTTATTTTTTCCCTCATAATAGGCATGTGAGGTATTATTATCCCCATATGATAGATGAATAAAATGCGGATCTGAAAAGCTGATTACCCAAGATCAGGTGGTTAGGAAGAGACAAAACAGATATTGATCATATCTTTTAATTTTTTAAAGTTGATATCTTTTGTTTTTATGTTCCCAACTTTTCCAAACATATTCCTCCTTGCAATCTGTTCTTGAGAATAATTCATAACAGAGAATAACAAAAAGGAAAAAAAAAGTTTGCAAAATTAATCAAGGTTATCCCCTCCCAAAAAAGTCTGACTACATACAGTGATTCACATTTACAGCTTTCCTACCTCTGTATAGACTTACTCATTACCATTTCACAGGATTCAGTTTTTATTATGTCCTTTTTTCTTTTTCTTTTTTTACATGTTTTTGTAGCATTGTGTGTACAAGGTGCTGCTTTCTTATTTTGACAGATTTATTTATTGAAAGAGGGGGAAACCCCATGAAATGTATGACAACCTCTGAAAAAATAACTCCTCAGTATTTGGTCAGAAACATAATTCTTACAAGACTTTGAGAGAAAGCAATCCTTTAAGAGAAAAATGGATTTGCAGAAGGTAAAGATGGATAGAATGTGTTGTCCCCTAGTAACTTATTTGCATTTGATTATTTTGCAGACTTTGAGGCTGATATCTCAAAATCTTTTATCTCTCCCTCAGTTTTTCCAGCTGTGAAATGGGAATCAAAATAGCACCCCCCCTTCCAGAATTATTGTAAGGGTCAAATGAGATAATATCTGTAAAGCACTTAGCACAGTGTCTGGAACACACAAATGGTTTTTCCTTTCCCTTCCCCTAATCCAAGTCATTGATAAAATATTCAATAGTCCTGGGAAAAGCAAAAATCCCTGGAGCAACCCACTAAACTGTTCTTTTGAAATTTACATTGAACCACTAATGCTTACCCTTTGGATCCAGAGATTCAATGAGTTGTTCATCCATCTAACTATAATCTCATCTAATCCATATCTCTATCTTTACCATAAGAAAAACATAAGAGACTTTATTAAATGCCTGCAAAAATTGAGACAAATTGTATTTATAGCATTCCTTGATAACCCAATCTCAAAACTACTTACAAATGATGTTTCTGGATGTTCACTAACCATTTCTTAATAATATAATGGAGGATATTGCTAAAAATGGAAACTAAATTCCCTGGCCTATGGTTTGCAGAATCCATTCCCTTCCCTCCTCCTCTTCATCTGCCCCACCTCCCTGACTTTTTTTGTTGGAAATCTGACCATTTGTCTTTCTTCAACCCTAGGACAAATCTCTTATTTCCCATAAAGTCTTTTTTTTTTTTAAGATCACTAATAATATTCAGAAAGAGGATTCTGGGAAGAGAGCAGAGTAGGTCCAAAAATTCCAAGCTCTCCTGATTTCCCCCACAAACAAAATAAAATTGTGCCTCAGAGTAAACATAGACAAGTGAAAAACAAATAAGAATTGGGATAGAACAGGGGTCCTCCAGGGACAATCTAAGAAGACTTGGGATGCAGGTTTACCTGGGTGTGAAGTAGAAACACCTTCAGGCTAGCTTTACAGAAGCAGCCTGTGGGAGCCCTGAGGCTAGTTGGGTTTGGACTTAGTCTCAGTTCAAACCACAAGAATTTTCACTTGCCCACAGTGAGGGGAGT
>JAJPUD010000270.1:738176-797841 GCA_023553655.1 Myrmecobius fasciatus | reverse complement strand
AAAGGTGGGACAGCTGCTTTAATTTGCCCTGGGGCAGTTCTGCTGATTGAATTATTTCAGGAACTGGGCAGTTCTGCTGATTGAATTATGTCAGGTGCTGGGCAGTTCTGCTTTAGTTCACCCTGGGGTGGTTCTGCTGATTGAATTATATCAGGTACTGGGCAGCTCCGCTGATTGAATTATTTCTGGTGCTGATCAGTCCTGTTGTTTGATTGATTGCTTTAAGGTGCTGTGTAATGGCAGCTAGGTCCGATGGTCATCAGGGGTTCAGTGGTTCACAATCTATCCCCCTCAAAAGGCAGACCCTCCCAACCACCTGCCCACAATCAGGACAGATTGTTCCAAGAGGCCCGCAGAAGACTCCCAGGTGTGTGAAAAGCACAACGCTCCCACTCCTGTTCCGACTCCTGTTCCAGCTCCCTGCTCCAGCTCCCTGCCCCGGTCTCCCTGCGCTGCAGTCTGGGTTCAGTAGACCACCCCCCTGCCCAATTAAAACAGACCTGTTTTGAGGTTCTTCCAGAGTATCTTCTTCTAGAATCGTGTTGTTCTCCAGATATTGTGGATTTTTTTGCTTCAGAATCAGTCTAGAGGCTTCATATGTTGTTGGTTTGAGGGGAGGTTAGAGGAGGTTACAGAGACTCCTGTCTGATCTCCGGCACCATGGCTCCACCCCCGGAAGGCGCAACATGACTTTTATAGAAATGTTTCACATGTGCCTTTTCAATGAAGGGGTGGGGAAGAAGGGAGAGAATCTGAAACTCAAAATTTTAAAAACAAATGTGAAAGAAAATCATTTTGCACGTAACTGGGAAGAATAAAAATGTTAAATAAAAAATCTATAAAAGCCCTCTGACTTTTAAACAGAAAGAGAATCACAGAGCTCATTTGTCTTATGAGGAAGAAGCCACACAAAAAAACTAAAAACAGATAAAAGCTCCCTAACCTGCAAAAGATAAATCCCCTGAAGAGAATGCAATGACATTCAGAATCTACCCTATATCAATTGCAAACTTGGACAAGAACTTAGTGGGTCCAGTGCTATGTGGAAACTGCATGAAGTCTGAGACCACTTTCCTTAGACCCCAAAATGATATAGAGAAGTGCATGCCCTCATGGTGTTGAAGAGAAATGTTTGTACCTTTGTGATTACATTATGTTCAAAATAAATACTCCTTTGCAAATGCTCATTAATGTCAATTGGTGGGATAGTCACTAGCAATAAATGAAGGTGGAACATATCTAGAATTGGTGATCAGGGCAAAGCTTTTAGAGAAGAGATAACTCTAACTCTCAATAATAAGCCTAGGATCCCGAAAAAGAGATGGGAAAAGGCAATGGAGCAACTTCACTCTCAGATCGTGAGCCAAAAGATCATTCCCATAGGGAAAAAAATACTTTATTATGTTGTTCAGAAAACTCATTATTACACATTGAAATTCAATATTACGTGAATAAATGTGGTTTATATCTGGAATGTTGCCTGTTTCCAGTAACTCTTAGAAATCCTGAGACAATTACAAAAAAAATTGGGATTACATAAGAATCCACCCAAAATACTCTTGTTTTGCCTTACTACACCCGGGACTGGTTTTGAGTCCCGTCAGGCTTGTGTTTTGAGTATGAGGTTTTGTATTTGTGTTTTTGTCATGCCTAAATTTTATTTTTAACATCTCTAAAGTAATTGGAGAATTACTTTAAACCATTCCAGTATCTTTGACAAAAAAAAAATCCTAAATAGAATTACAAAGAGTCAGACACAAATGATACAACTTAATAAGTCGTAGCAATCTCCATCTACCTGACTTTCAAATGGCCCTCTCAATGAAATTACTTTACTGAATACTATGTGATTTGTATGTGACTCTTGTGTGGATGTTTGTCAAAATCTTATATAGTCTAAACATTCCAGAACTTGGGGAAGAGGGAGACATATTTCCTTTCTACCTGATTCTCCTCTGCCACATGAGCAGATGAGTTTCTTTCTAAAAATATTTCAGATTTAAGGTTTCTTCTTGCAAATAACACTCCTCAAACAAGGAATGTGTTGGCAGATAGAACTTGGAAAATTGAAAGGAGGAAAGAACATCAGGTAAAATTGTTTAGTTTTTTTAACACCCTTTTGTTTCCTGAGAAGGTTACCCAAGCTAGGGTGAAATTTAGTAAAGGTAGAGTAATTGTTTCACAAGTATTTGTTTGGGAAGTGGGGCTACAGAGTGAAATGACAACACTTTGTTAATACAACTTTGATTCGGAGACATAGCACCTGGTGTCTCCATAGAAGTTTTGTAAAAGAGGAAGGAGTTGGGGCAGCTAAGCTTCAGTGACCAGTCTGCCCAACCCCGAGAAGGGGCTGGAGCAATGGAGGAGGGAACTAAGTACCATGCAGATATTAATGGCTTTCTGAATGAAGTCTATCATAGAACTATTCCTCTTAAACTACACAGGAACCTAGCAATAAAAGAAGACACATTTATACTCATTTTTGTGGCTGGAGGTTGAGGTGGAGATTGAGATTCCCAACACTGTATAGTTTTCACTGGCTCTGTTTGGAGAGGTCTGGACAAAGAAGAGATGGTTGGTCCCCAGCACTCAGAATGTGAAAAAATTCTACCCATTTTGCTCCCATCATGAAAAACTATACTTTTGTGCAAAAGATTGATGAGTTTCTGTGTGTGTGTGTGTGTATGTGTGTGTGTGTACATTTGTGTAGGTAAGGAGAAATATCAATTTTCTCATGACCAGTAGCCCCTTCATTCCAAAAGGATATTTTTATTTATTTTTTATTTTTTTTATTTTTATTTTTTGCTTTTTGCTGAGGCAATTGGGGTTAAGTGACTTGCCCAGGGTCACACAGCTAATGAATGTTAAGTGTCTGAGACCAGATTTGGACTCAGGTCCTCCTGACTGGTGCTCTATTCACTGCACCACCTAGCTGCCCCCAAAAGGATATTTTTACTGCATTTCAGTCTAAGATAAGTTTACAGAATGGCATTTTCTTCAAACTGCAGAAATTTAAGCCTTAAAAAAAAATACAGAACAGGTCATAAACAAAGAGATGCCTAGATAATTTTTTTTTCCTAATTGTGTCATTAGTGATGCATTTATTTATTTTTTTTTATTTTATTTGCATAACATCTGTGTGGGTAATTCTTCAACAACAACCCCCACATAGCTTTCCGTTACAAATTTCTCCCCCAACTCCCCACCCCTCCCCTAGATGGCAGGATATCCACTACATGCCAACCATGCTAAAATATTGGCAAATTGAATATATGTACACATATTTCCAAACTTATCATTGGTGTGCAAGAAAAATCTTATCTTGCCTAGATAATTTGTAGACTAAACTTCACCTATAACCACAGAATCACAGTGTCAACTGGAATCCTGTTTTATTCCTTTTACCTCTTAGAACTGTCCTTGATATACAATTTGGCTTGATTTTTTCCCTTGCAAAATAATACTGAATTGGCTACATTTGGGGCCCAAAATATGGTAGAGAGAGGCAGTGCTGCATAGGGGGTAGAATGCTAGACCTGAAATCCCAGGGAGTCCAAGGAAGACCTGGGTCTCAACTCCACATCAAACAACTAAAAAATGAATGACTGAGCATGTCACTTAAACTTTCTGATTCTCAATTTTTTCATCTATTAAAGGAAAGCATGACATTAGATTGGTGAAGCTGACAAAAGACCAGTGTGGGTGGGTCAGGCAAATTCCTGGGGAATGGCAATTTAAAATACTTAGTCTCACCTTTTTGGAAAAAAATTGGAAACTTTGTCCTAAGAATTATTAAATTCCTCATACTCTTTGAACCAGAAATACCATTATTATGGCCAAATACAGAAAAGAGAAGAAAAGGATACATATATACAAATGTATTAGAGCAGATCACTTTGTGGTCAGAAGAAACTGGATACAAAGGGAGTGTCCATAAATTGAAAAATGACTAGATACATTGTTGTATATGAATGAAGTGGAGTTACTAAATCACAAGAAATGACTGACACAGTTTCAAGGAAACCTAGGAAGAGTTTGTGAATTTATTGAGTGAAATAAACAGAACCAGGAGAACAATGTATACAGTAACACAAACATTGTAAAATGAAGTAGTTGGATTCTTGGGATGCTTAAGCTTTTTTGAGCTCTAAATCTATGATCATATGCTTTGCTTTGGACTCTAAACTTTCCTTAGGGCTAACTCCAGAAATGTCAAAAAAAAAAAAAAAAAAGCATATAAAGTTGACCTACTGAGAGATGGTGCTGGCATCATGTCCTGCTTATCTGGCTTTGCCCTTAATTAAGAGGCATTGAGGGAGGGCAATGAAATCTTTGTGTCCCTTGGACCGGATGCCCAAATAAAAAACACTACTATTGGAAGGAGACATTGGGACAGTTTGGGTACAGAAACCCAAGTAAGCCTCCAAATACCAGAGGGGGGTCATAAGGTAAGACTGAATCAGGTAATAAAAATCTAGAAAAGGATGTTTTGTGATGTAAACATTAAAAAAAACCACAATTTTCCCCCTTTTTAATAGTCACTAAACTATTCCATCAAATGTAATTTACATTATTCTGTACCGAATTTACAGAATTTATCTAAAATTTAGAAAATCATTGATTTAAGTGCCTCATACTGTTATTATGGAATGATGGGGAACTTTGAGTTTAAAAAGTACAATTACAGAAAAAAATAATTACGGGAGTCAAGATGGCTGGGTAAATAGGAAAATTTCCATATTTACCTACAAGCACCTATAAAAATAGCACCTCAAAATAAATTCTGGAATAGCAGAACTGATTTTAAAAAAATGAGATGAAATGATTTTCTAGCCTAATCTACCTTGGGAGGTCAACAGGAAAGGTCTATCTCACTCAGGTAAAAGGGGAGCACAGTTGAGGGCAGGCAACATCCCTCAGCAAACCAGTGTGAGATCCTGAATGAACCCCAGAGAGAACACACACACACACCACCTCAGTATAGCAGTAAACAGGAAAGTCCCATGGCACCTTGTAGCACTATGACCCTCACATGCCTCAGTGCAGCACCAACCATTCCCACTATCTTCATGCCTCAGAGAAAATCAGGTGAGTCACCAGATGCCTGAAATACAGCATGACAGGCCCCCAAAGGCCTCAGGGTGGCATTGGCACAGAACAGCACAAATAGTCTAAGCCTGAAGTTTTTGCGAGAAAAACTTAGGACAGCTCCCCTGCAACTCCAAGAGAAGAGCTCAACTTTAAAAGTAATGAAATAGGTTTTGTGGGTGGAAAAATTCAATAATGTAGAAAAGCCATTGGTTAAATTGATTTTAAAAAGAAAGAAAAAACCAAATATCCAGTATCAAAAATGAAAAGGGTAAAATAACCACCAATAAAGATGAAATTAAAGCAATCAATTTTAATTCATCAGCTCTTAATTATATTTTCTTTGAACTTTTGAAAACTATTCTACAAAAATCTTAGGTATATATCAAGCTGTTTTCTGTTTTCCTCTACTTGTTATCACAAATTGCACAATAGGGTATGTAATTTCCACTAGAGTTTTTCTCATTTTTTCTAGACACCATTAACTCCCCATCAGTGACAAACAGATCTATAACAGAATTTTTGGATACTGCCATCTAACAAAAGATTAAATGATCAAGAATTAATTGACTACTCTGTTTTTGGCTTGGATATATAGTAGAGGAACAGATAATTCAGGTTTTTTGTGATCCCAACTTGCCTTGCCTCCACACAAGGCCTTTGATCTCTTTCTCCAAAATCTTCATCAAGTTGTTTTTTTCTGTCTAGATCAGGAATTCTTAACTTGGGTTCCAGAAACCCTAAAAAAGGTCCATGGATAAATTTCAGAGGGTCTGTGAACTTGGATCTTTTAATATTTTAATAACTATATTCCAATATAATTGTTTTATTTTGAAATCCTATATTATTTTATACATTTAAAAACCTGAGAAAAAATCATAAACTTCACCAGACTGCCAAAGGGGAACATGAAATGCAAAAATAGTTAGACTCTTTAGTTGAGATGATATGAGATTCCTACTAATGACAATATCTCATTTCTTCATTTCTCCTTTGAGGCTTGCTAAATCTCTCTTCCTATCAAAACAGTGCTTTACAGATATTTATTAAAGAGTTTGATACTTCAAGTCTTTTAACTGTACCTTCTTTTGAGAAGGCTATGTTGCTTTAAAAATCCAAAGCATTTCACTTGAAAATAATCCAGTTCACAAGAACTGGAAATTTATAAAATGTCATCAAAATGTAATACAATTTGTCTGTACTGTATTTAAATAATAAATATGGGGTTTACCCCATGGAAATCTGAACCCATACTATATCTGTAAACAAAATCTAAGACATGCTGGTCTTACTGTAAACTGAAAATTTTTCATTAAAAGCATTGGAACTTACACTATGAGTACAAATCTCTGGGGATTGTAAATCTAACCCAATTTACCAGTTATCATATGACTCTAAACTTGGCAAAAGCATTTAGACAAATGTATAAAACCCAGACATTCCAAAATGATTTCTGACCTTTACTTCAGATCACAGTGAAGAGAATCTTGCCCTTCCCTATGTTTCAGATCCAGAACTTGAAGAACTTTAATGTTAATACAGCAATATCCCTTCCCCTACCTTTTATAATAAAGGCCTCTGACAAGAGAGGAATAAGAATTGCAATACACTCTATATCCCTGTATCCATAAGGATGGAAGCATAATGATTTAAGAAAAACCTAGAAAGATTTACATGCACTGATGCTGAGAAGTGAGTAGATCCAAGAGAACATTGGACATAGCATTAAGATTATGTTATAACCAACTGTGATGGACTTGGCTCTTTTCAACAACGATGTGATTCAAGGAAGCAGAAAACAACAAAGTAGAAATACAAGAGCTAATTTGTCCTGAGACCAAAGTTAAATGTTCAAACATTTTACCCAAAAGCTTCATGAGTATAGCATCTTCCAGTAGAAAGAGAACTGAATACATTCCACACAAAATTCCTAGCCTAATACTGAAGATGATGTACCCTTGGACTCTTTTAAGGCACTAATGAAGTATACCAATGTCTTCCACACTCAGGTTCAAAGGACCCTGCCCAGAGAATCACAACCAGCCAACCAGCCTGTATTCATTAAGTAGCCTTGGCACTTTGCTAGGCACCCAGGGCACAAAGAAAGGCAAAAACTGTCCCTGTTTTCAAGGATCTCACATTCTAATCAAGAACACACTATGTAAATAAATAGGCACACAGGAAGATACATCAAAGTATGAAACTGGGAAACCCTAATGAGTTCTAATTATCACATTTCTAAAAAGACAAATTAGGAAAAACAGATTGAATTCACACAACTTCCCTCTATGTGCTGCTTGCTGAGTATGCAACCTAACTAAGCTCTCTATAATTCAATCAGTCCTTCGTGGAATTAAGAAAAATGTTTCTAGGCTCTAGCCTAGCCTCTTGGGCACAAGGGAAGGCCTCCTGCAGAAGACCTTGCTTGACCTGAACCTTGAAGAAAACCAAAGATTTGAAGAGACAAGCACATTCCAGGTAAAGGGAGAAGTCAGTAAAGACATGGAAATGGAAGTTTTATTGCATATCCTATAGAAAGAAGAGTATTTCTGGGTGATAGAATATGTGAGTGTGTAAGGGAAAAAAGTATAAGAAGACTAGGAAAGAAAGAAGGGACCATATTATGAAGAACTTTAAATTACACACAAGGGACTTTGCTTGTGATCCTGGATGTTCATAAAAACCTATTGAGGTGGTAGGGGAAGGGCATGGAATAAAGCTATTTGGGGTGGGTCAGGAGGAGAAAAAAATGCCTGATAACTGAAAAATTAAATTAGATTTTTTTAAAAAAAGAAGAAAAATGTTAGAATAGTGCAGATGAGAAATGAGGTCCTGTACTATATGAGTAGAGAATGGATTATAATGAGGGATATAGGAAAGAGAGAAATGAAAAGATCTGAAAATAGACTGGAGCTTGAGGGAGACAGGTCCTTTCTGTACCTCAGATACATTTGTCACATGAGAAGGCTGACCCACCTGAGTCCTAAAATCCCTCCAATTCCAAATATCTATGACTTCTACGAATATTACTACTCATAAGGCAAGCCAAGAACTTCTAAGAAAAAACAATACATATTAAGATTCTTGAATGACATTTAGTGGAGAAAAGAAGATGGAGGAATAAGGAAAGAAATATATCTATGCTTTTAGGAATAAAATGGAATTCCAGAAAAGTGACAAAATAATAACTCACCTAGAACCCAGTTCGAATGAGCCTGGAAGTCATTATCTCCTCCACTTCAACTCTCTCTTCTTAGGAAAAGCCACAGTCTTGAAAAGCTAGAACAGGAGAAAGACAAAGAAGTGAAATGGGAGACCACCATTGTCCAGCAGTTCCTCTACTCAGCAAGACAGAATTTCTGCACACAATCTGGCTATGAGTTCTTTGATTTATAGAGGTTTATAGAGGAAGAAGTCAAATAGACCCAAGAACCAACCCATCTTTTTGTAGAATCAGAAGGACAATGAATATTAGTACCAGAGACTGAAATTCTTTCCCTCTGCCTCTAATAAGTTCTAATGGTCTCGTTTCTAAAAAGACAAATTAGGAAAAATAGATTGAATTCACACAATATCCCACTGTGCTGCTTGCTGAGTATGCAACCTAAGCTCTCTATAGTTCAATCAGTCCTTCTTGGACTTAAGAAAAATGTTTCCATATCTCTCCTTGACATGCAATGTGAAGAATCAATTTGCTGAAATATTTTCTGAAAGCATTGTGATTGGAAAAGAAAAGAAATATAAAAAATGACTAATAGGGAATAGAAACTCCAAAGAAGTCAAAGAAAGCACCTATTTCCCTTTGATAAGGTAGAATCACAAGTTGCAAAGAGATTGTGCTCAGGGTACTGAAAGACTATGTAGTTATGATTACTGAGCTTTTGCACAAGATCTTTAGAGAAATGAAATACCACTGAGGAAAGTATGATTTCCAAAATATCCAGAAAGTTGACATAACTATATAACTTCAGTAGTTATTGTATAGCAGATAGCTAGCCAAAAGATATCCACAAGTTTTCAAAAGAATTCTAAACTACAAATGACCACAAGAAAATGTGATCCAAATAACTAGGAATAAAAGAAATGAGAATTGAAAAATCTATTTCAACATCTCATACCAAAAAAATTAGCAAAGATGCCAAAGAATGGAAAATTAGAGCTATGAAAAAGAGACCATTAACCACCAGCTGGTGGTGCTGTGACATGGCTTAACTCAACTTCAAATTCTCCAAGAAAACTTAATTTTGATCCAGCAATCCAATTATAGGACATATACCTCAGGATATGACCCAAAAGCCAAGGATGGAAATGAAAGTCTAATATATGCAAAAGTATCAATCTGAGCAATTTATGTATAGCAAAGAAATAGAAATACAAGGACAAAAAAAATATGTTCTGTAAACATAATAAAATTTTATTGTGCAATAAAAAATGGCAACGAATAGAACCTTAGAGAAACATGGGAAGATTTGTATAAAGATATGCAGAATAAAACATATGGAACCAAAATGTGTGTGAGAAACCACATATAACACAATAACTACAAGAATATAAATGACCCAAAGAAAAAGTAGAACTCTAAATAATGGGAAAAACTAGGGTTCCTCATAAGGGATAATAAAAATTCTCTGATCCCTCCCAGCAAAGATGAAGGGAACTACTACAATACCAGGAGAGACCATTAGCTACCTTGATAGACATGATCTATATATAAGATTCTTTTTCTTAAAATTTTTTCCCATGAAGGAATTTCAATTTGCAAAAGAAATCTGTAATATAAAGACAGTTATCACTAAAACATATTTTTTTATATAGAGAGAATAGAAAGGTGCCATGGAAATGGAAAAGCACAACTCTTTTCCCAACTTTCAAAAATGGGAAAAACAAGGGAATCTGTAAGCTATAAGTCAATTAGGTTCATAGGGATTCCTGCCAAAATTCTACAATCTATATATAAAAGGATGTTCAGTGAAGATCTAAAAAAAAAAAAGAGCTACAATCACAAATAGCCAGTATGACTTCATCACAAGTAGATCATGCTATAAATAAGTTTTTATTGATATTTTCTGTTTCTTATATCACCCTTCAGATTCCTCTTGCAGAGACACCTCCTGTAAGGTAAAAGGTATTTTCCAGAGAGAAATTATGAGAACTAAAAAGAGATTATGAGGGTCTGCAAGCATGGCCGTTTCTGTCCACGTCCGAGAATCAAAGGTAGAAAAACTAAGTTATGGAAGAGAAGAAAGATACTAAGTTCTAGACTTTACAGGCATCTTAGAGCAGAGATGCCTTGGGCCAGGGAAATCCCAAGAAAAAGTCAGCTCTTTCCCTTAATTTCCCTTCTCAAGCTATATAGACACTAGAAATATAATCTGCTACTTTATTTCATTACTCAAATATTTCCAATAAATTGAATTTTTCTTAGACCACAGGGGCTAAAGGTTAATTAAGGATAGATATAAATGCAAAGTTAATCAGAGAGAAGAACCTTGCCTAAATGTTAGGGATTTTCCTAACTGGGATTTTAGAGTGATTGAGACTAAACTTATAATTTTTTGTCTAAAATAAACTACGGAAAGCTGAAAACTAGGGATGAGTACATGTTGACCTTAGGACTCATGAATTACTTCTCTCCAAGCTTAAAACAAGCTACCCCAAGTGCCTCTTCTATAGTAAGCACTTATTATATGTTTGTTAAAGGAATTAATGAATATTATAGGGGCTATGAGAAGATAGACATACCATAACACAACTGGTGACGTGAATTAGTCCAACCCTTCTAGAAAATAACTTGGAATTATGTGAGGAACATCACCAAACTATTCATATCTTTTAGCTTATCAATACTAAACAGATACTACAAGGTTGTTAAAGACAGGATGAAATTTCAGATGCAGAACTATTCAGTGCAGCACATATCTTGTGGCAGTAAAATATTGGAAACAAAATTGATGTTCATTTTGGAGGGAATGGTTGAACAAACTATGGCACAGGAAAATGAGGAACTATTAATGAGCATAAGAAATAAGAAACATACAAAACTCAGAGAAGTGTAGTCAATAAGCAGAACATTAAAGTTCTATAAATATATGATATTGCAAAGCACTGGGTGCTGAATGAAGATATGAAATAGAAAGTATGATCCTCATGCTTGTGAAACTTATTAGGTAAATCAATATAGAAGGTAGAAAAGAATAATAGCCTCACGAAAATTCTATATGAAGAAATATATTAAAAAGCAAAATTAATTACAATTTCAGGAAATTTATAATAGGATAAATTTGATTAAATTTAATTCAGCAAACATTTGTTAAATAACTTCTATGTGCATGGCACTGATCTATGTGTAAAGAATAAAAAAACAAAAATGGTATCTGCCCCAAGATGTTTACATTCTACATTCATGACAGTAGAAAGAAAACTGGACTAGGAATCAAGCAACGGGTTATATGAAAATGTGATTGTCAGAGATTTTCTTTTGCCTTTCTTCATATCCTCAGTGTTTAATATAATATCTGGCATACAGTAGATGCTTAATAAATGTTTAATTGCTGTCAGCAAGTCACTTTACCTTATAGTATTACCACACTACAGTATAAAGGCCCTTCAAGGCCATCTACACCAAGCCTCTCATTTGAGAGAAGGGGAGACTAAAACCAGGGGACACACATGGTGAATGCTAAGATACAGGGCATTCTGTACCAGGGTCTTCTGGATCTTTGTGTTGTCCCTTGTTCCTTTGTCCTTTTCAGTCTGTCACAGCCCATACCAAAACCCTTTGTAGTAGCACATTCTGGTAGTCCATATGGTAGCCCCAGAAATATATGACCAACTGTTCTAAGCCATTAGAACAGACTTTCATGAAAGATATTATAACTGAAAAATAACTTTTTGCAACAAGAATCCTATGTGTATGTATGTATTCAAAGGGTGTAGTGTTACAGTTTTGTAAACACATTTGCATCTATAGGTGTTTTTTCTGCTAAATCCTACCAAGCTGAAAAACTTTAGAGAAGGAACTAAGGATCAGCTGACCAGGTTTTCAGAGGCTCATCAATAAGTTGTTGACACTTGGCTACAGCAAGTCACAAAAAGCTGCACAAAAGACTGAAATCTGACTTGCAAAGAATATCATACTAGTGAAATCATAACGATTTCTAAATACCGAAGTGTGACACATAAACATATATGTGCATATAACACACACCTATGATGACAAGAAGCTTGACTTACAAGGACAAAAAGAAGAAAAATAATATCTAACATTTATATAGCACTTGAAGGCTGATAAATGACTTAACTTATTTGATCCTCCCAACAGCCCTATGAGATAGATGGATGCTACAGTAATCCATCACTCCTCTTTTATGCTTAAGGAAATAGGTTTGGAAAGGTCAAGTGTCTCACCTAGATCACGAACCTAAATCATGAACAGTCTTCCGGAATCCAAGTTCATCACTCAATTCACTAAGGGGCTACCAGCCAGGACTGAAGAGGTGGTCAGGGAGAAGACAGCTTTAGAGAAAGAGATCAACCAGAAGGTATATGGAAAGAACCTTAGAAATCTAGTCCAATCCTTTTATTTTAGACATGAAAAAAACATGGCCCAGAAAGGCTGTGATCTCAAGTTCACAGTTATTTACATTAAGAAAGGAAATACACAAAAAGCAATTATAACTCTGAATGCAATTGAGATAATTTTACCCATAAAATAGAAACCAATAGCAGAGTGGATTAAAAATCTGACTTCAACAACGTGTTGCCTTCAGGAAGCACAATAAAAATAAGAAATACAGTTAAACTGAAGAACAGGGATAGAATTTATTATATAAAAAAAGCAGAAATCATGATCTCAGACACTGAATTAAATTGATCAAAAAATTGAATTAAAAGAGAGAAATAGGGAAACTACACCAAGCTTCACCAATATTATTCAATATTGCTTTAGATAATTTAAAATAACTAGACAGTACAAAATACTTGGAAGTATGCCTGCCAAAAGAGACATAGGAAATACATAAAAATAATTTTTAAAAAAAGTCTTTGTACAAATTAAGTCAGATTTAAATAACTGGAGAAATAGTCATTGATCATGGGTAGGCAAAACCAAAATGATAAAAAAAAAAAAGAAAAATGACATTTTGCCTAATTAATTGATTTATTCAATGCCATTACAATTAAATTGTTTAAAAAATTACTAAGTTAGAAAAAATAAAAGCAAAATTTATTTAGAACAAAAAGTCAAGAATTTCAAAGAAACCAAGGGGGAAAATATAAAGATAGGAGATTCAGCAGTACCAGATCTTAAACTATATTAAAAGGCAGTAAATATCAAAACTATCCTTGTGTTATTACAAGAAAATTAGAAAAATATGGAAAATGGTACCCATCAGATTCATGGGTGGGAGAATAATATATGAAGAAGTAAGAGATAGGAACCATTGTTGAGGTATAAAATGGTTAATTTCAATTATTTTAAATTCAAAAGTTCTTATATAAATAAAACCAATGTAGCCAAGATTAGAAAGAAAGCAGAAAACAGGAGGGCCAAAACCTTTCATAAACAATCTCTCAGATGATCTCAGTTCTCAAATATACAAAGAACTTTGTCAAATTTACAAGAATATAGTCATAATCCAATTGATAAATGGCCAAATGATGTGAACAGGCAGTTTTTGATCAGGAAATCAAAACTATACATAATCATATAAAAATGCTATAAATCATTATTAATTAGAGAAATGTAAATTAAAACAACTTTGAGATATCAGATTGGCTAAAGCAATGCCCTTCAACTGGGGTATGGCTAAACAAGCTGTGGTATATGATTGTGATGGAACACTATTGTGATATAAGAAATGATGAGTTGGTTGATTTTATAAAACATATGGAATGACTTGGACTTATGAAGGAAGATGCTATCCATGTCTAGAGAAGGAAATGACAAATAGAAATATGCATAATATTATCTTACATATATGTATATGTGAATATGTACATATACATGTGGGTTTATAGATATATATGTAAATGTATACACATGTATTTAAACATATATATAAACATGCTTGTGTTTAATTGTAGTCTGGGTGGGGGGAGTTAAAAAAAAGTGCACAACAAAGAACAAAAGAAAACCTAGAAAGAAGCACACAGAAAAGATGGGTAGTTTTAAAAAACAATGTATAGTATTTATTGCAAAATTTTTCTTGAAATGGAAATTTATTTTAATTTAAAGCTTTTTTATGTTCTGCTGTCTTTGTGTAAATGTTCTTTTTTTCTCGTTTTTCATTTAAGGTGAATTTTTTTAATTAAAAAATAAATAGCAAAAGCAGGAATCAAACACAAGTCTAATTACAAATAAAATTCCCTTTTCAATGGACCAAGTTGATGAGGGTGATCTAAATAAGGGGAAAGGTATGAACCAAAAAAAAAACAAAAAAACCAACCAAAAAAAACCAATTTGAATCCTTGAATCACTACTTTCCAGGAAAATAAGTGGTACTAGTATTTATTATTCTCATTTTGCAGATTCGGGGGGGGGGGGGGAGGGGGAAATAAAGTCTTAGAGAGAATAGCCTTGAATTACCCAGGAGTGTATCCAGAGATAGTGCTCTTATTAAATTTACAATGTCAACATTTACTCCTCAGAAATCCATTACAAACCAGGACTTGCTTTATTGTTTTGTTGATTGTCTAGACTTAAGAAAGCAAAGAAAAAAAGTTTATATTGCAGATTAAACTAAAAATCGTATGGACCCCAGCGAGAGACTGATTGTTAAACATTTACTGGCACACACTGGATGGCGCCATAAACCCAGGTTGATTTCTCTGCAAGGGAATGATCGGCAGTTCGGAGACCTGATGACAGTAGAATAATAATGATGACGATAAGGTGCGAGTACCTCTCCCAGCAGACTTCCAGACCCTGTCCCCCTCTCCACCTCTCCTTTAGCCCTACCCCCTAAGGATTTCCAGACCCCGCCACACACCCACTCCCCGCCGCCCTCCAGCCAAGACTGCTCCCACTTGGTCCCCTGGAATAACCCCAAACTCCTCCGACTGTCGGCTCCTCCCCCTCGACCTTCCCACTCCAGACCGCCTCCCTTAGGGTTCGGAGACAGCAGAGCCCCCCTTTCCCCGTCCTCTTCTCCCCCCGGGATCTCATTTGACAAAGGAGAAAACAGACCGGGAGGAACACAGGACTAGCAAAGAGAGCTGGGGTTGGTCAGGCCCGGGAGCTGGGCGCGGAGGGGCGGGGCAGAAACACGCCCCTTCCCGCCCCAGTTCACGTTTACATTCACCTGCAGTCCGGGTGGTTCAAAGAAGCGGTTTAAAAAAAAAAAAAACCTGAACTGCGCCTGCGTCCACCAAGCGAGAGGCCCGCCTATCAACGAAGGCTTTCGGTAATGGAGGTTCGATTCAAGAAGAGGATTCTGGGACATGTAGTGCGGCACTGCTTCTGCGGTCCAGCTTTCCGGTCCTCTGGTGATAGGGGGTCAAGCCAGGCTTTGCAAAAAGCCCCAAATAGGGTTCTCCGTTCTCCCAGTCACTCAGGTCCCCAAACTTCAGCCCTGTCCTCCATGACCCACTCACCCAATCTGCTGTCAAATCCTTTTTCTGCTACTGTCCCTCCACTCACAGCCCAAAGCCAAATTCAGGCCCCTCGTTTCCCAAGGGGCCTCCCTGTCTCCTCTTCCCTTCCTCCAATGCATTTCTAAGCTCGGGCCAAACTGATTTTTTTTTTTTCCTAAACTAGGTCTTATCCTGTCACCTTGCTGCTCAGCGAGCTCTGACTCCCTCTGACTTCTAGGGGCAAGCTTAAATTCCTCATTTAAGGCCTTTTCTAACTTGGCCTGTGCCTACCTTTCCATTACTCCACTCCACAGTACTCTACCATCTAACATGGCACCCCCATCTCCCATCTCCACATCTTTGCCCTGCCTATTGGTATCTGGAATGCATATATTTTTTACCTCAGTTTTGATAGTAACTTTCTTTAATAAAATTGTTTCTATAATTTGTTTCATAAAGCAGAGACAAGCAGAGGAAGATAAAAGTTTGGCATGACATGTAACTAAACAAAGTCATCCAAAGTACATTTAAAATAAAAATGGAAGGAAAACAAATAAAAAACAAATGGAAAAGATCTGTAACAGTTGTGCAAAAAAAATGTTTTTCTCCTTCAAGAATAGTGGAATCATCTCGTCCAAATGCTACCATCACAAAATTGGGTGTGCGCATAAGAGAAAGAAATGAGAATAAAGAGAACAAAGATGGGAAAATTGGGCAGCCCAGACCAAGTATTTGCTGAGGAGACATGTGCTAAAAATGATGCAACTGTGTCATTGAAGGATCTGAGAGGAAGATACCAAAGCGATGGAAAAACCTGAAACCTTATTAAAACTGGAAAAAAGGGACCAAGAGAAAGAACATCAGGAACTGCCTTCCCTTCTAGTCATACAGAATCTTTATAAGACTCCTCTAGGTGACTCGGTTGTTCAAAAAGCATTTCTTAATGTTTTTGTTTTTGTTTTTAACCAGGCACTATGTTAAGGGCTGAGGATACAAAAAGAAGCAAAAGCTACTCCCTACCTTCAAGGAATTTGTAATCTAATGAAGTCAGGAAGTACGGCAAAACATGAATTAAGAATATAATTAATGAGGATATTACTAAAGATTAAGGAGACTCTGGCAAGTAGTACTTAACACTGGACCACATCATTACCATTTCACAATAAACTGAAAGATATATAGGATTTGGGATCCCACTGTTCAAAAGTATTTGATCAGACAGAACAAAATGCCACCTTACAGGTTCTTTTCCCACAAGGGGCTTCCCACCCATAAATTAAACAGAAATAACAACTATACTGATAAATATCAGGCAAGGTATAAAATAGAGAAACGTATTTTGGCCAAAACTGTTTGCCATCATGATGTAGGATATCAAACATAAAGTCAAAAAAGGGATGTCTTCCCAATGTTCCTATTGATAGATAACACTATGCTAACTGCATCAAACCCTGGGATACTACATACAGTCTTCTGAAAGAAATCAGTTATTTTTCCATCCAACTAGGAAAGACCAAGTAGCTGAAGAATGTCTGCTACTCAGATTAAAATATGCATATTGAGAGCAAGCTATAGAACTCATCCAACAGTATGTATATTTGGAGAAAAATTATACAGATGGAAGAACCAAAGTTGACCAGGAAGAGAAGGTGCTGGATTGTCAATGGGAAATTGCAAAGTTTATATTATCAAGCTTCCCATGAAAACAAAGGTCCATTTTTAATACCAATATTACTGTCAGGCAATAAAATATGGAATAATAAAAGGCTCCAAGGAATTAGATATGAATATCACACAGAGGGCCTATTTTTAATACCAATATTACTGTCAGGCAATTAAATATGGAATAATACAAGGCTCCAAAGAATTAGATATAAATATCACACAGAGGGCAATGGAAAGGTCCAAGGTAAGTGTGAACAGGGAATAAATCATAACTACTGAGAAGCTCCAAAGAACATTAAAAAATGTCAGCAATGATTCATGATGAGAAAAGATGGGCTTGTCACATGTCAGGGGGAAGGGATGATAGATGAATAAAGTGCTTCACTGGTACACTCACTGTGTCAGGATTCAAAGAAGGACTTACCGGGTCCAACTTTAGTGAGAATGGATTACTATCCACATTAACGGTGTCAAACTGCAGACTCCCCAGTATAGGCTGAACCATATTAAAAATGTAAGTGGGAAATGTTTTTTAAAAATAAATACAATATGGATAATGTTAATTTGTGGTTTTCTAAATCACTATGGAGGGAACTTCCAAATAATTTTTCTCTCAAGGCTGTTGGGGGAAAAATCTGATACAATACCTCCTCAGCACTGAACAAAGTATGATTTCTTTTGATGAGAATTGTTTGATGTTAATGGGGAAAGAGTTCTCCAGTTTAGCATTCCTGAGATTTGTGCTAGCTGATGTTTTTATTAATAGTTGGATCAAGGTGTGCTGATCTAATTTGCAAATGGAACAAACCTGCAAGAAAAAACTAAACTCTAGGATCATGGAGTCAGTACTCAAAAAAGCTTGACCTGCTAAAACAGGGCTCTTAAACTTACCTGAAAAATTTTTACATGACCCTGGGTATACAGGTATGTAAAATAGGTATACAAATCAAACATTTACTGATAATAAATCATAATTTTGCAACCTCCCATTCAGTTACAAGACTATATGGGATCATGACAAAGTTTAGGAAATTGGGTGCTAGATGCTGAACCAAATTGAATCAGATGAAATATAATAGGAGTTAATGAAATGTTTATCCCATTAACTTCACAAGGCAGGGCTAGAGAGCAGTTTTATCTGATAAAAGTCAAGAGATTTTCATGGATGAAAGACCCAAAAGGAGACAAATAAAGTAAAATTACAGGCAAAGAAAGCTAATACAATCTCAGGACACATTGGACATGTGGTATATTCAGAATGAGAACAGTACCATTGTTCCACTGTTCAGACCCTCTCTATCCAAAGTATTCTCATTAGTTTTGTCACATCTTTCATCTCTAAAATTCTCACCCTGAGACCTCTGCTACCCTGACTGGTGAGTGTATTAAATTTTCCTGTATGTCGGGCTGGCAGGCACATTCTATATATTTTCCCCTCTTCTATTTTCAGTTTTCCAGCTCTGTAAAATCAAATTAATTATGATGAAATTAATATTAGCAATGCTAGTAGGAAAAGGATATGTCAATTCACAATTCAACTCTATGATCCCACTGTGTTAGTTTTTCCTTCCAGGTTTGTTCCATCTGCAAATTAGATAAGCACACCTTGATCCAGCTATTAATAAAAATGTCAGCTAGCACAGATCTCAGGTTCTCTTTCCCCATTAACATCAAACAACTCTCATCAAAAGAAGTCATATTTTATTCAGTGCTGAGGAGGTATTGTGTCGGATTTTCCACCCCCCAACATCAACAGTCAAGCCAAACAACTATTCTAAACTGCTACTCCCCTGTGTATATCTTCTTCCCCTATAAAAATATAAGTTCCCTGGGAGCAGAAACATCTCATCTTTGTATTTAAATCTCTAGTGCTTTACACAACACTTAGCATTTAGTAAAGCGGTAACTAATTAATTATAGTTAATGATTTTTCATTCATTCATGTCATATTTTAAGAAGACAAATGGCAAGTCTGAGTATTAAAAAGAAAGCAACCAAGACAGTGATATGATAATTCAAGTTATATGAATTTGGGGGGAAGGAAGTGAGAATATTTATGCAGAAGACAAAGAGAAGGCATTATGGCTGCTGTCAAGTATATGATGGATTGTCAAAAGGAAGGATTAAACATGTATTTGGTCATAGAAAGCAGAGCTAGGAAACATGAGAGAAAGTGCAAAGAAGTTCATTTTGACTTAACATAAGGAAAAATTGAATTATTAGATTGATCCAAAAGTGGAGTCCACTGCCCTAAGGAAGTAAAGGGCTCCCATTAATTAAAAGTCTTAAAACAAGAATTAGATTAAAACTTTCATCTTGAATAGAAGATTCATTTTCTGAAATAAAACTTGACCAAATGACCTCTGAGGCCCCTTTTAATGGAATTTTCAGAACTATGAACTGTTCTGAAATATTCTTTCCATCAAACCTACAGGTGTGATTAATGAATCATAATGATTCATTAATATAAATCAATGATGAACTTTCAACTATTCTTACTACATTCATGAAGATTCTCACCCAGATAAATTATTTGAAGTTATATAAGTTAAAGTTTTTCCCAAGTATATTTTAAAAAATTAACTTCCAAAACAATTTTATGATGTATAATAAAGGTATGACTGAGCTTGAAGGTTTTCCCTATTCATTATAAACTGAGAATTTCTTTCTCTAGTATAAAGTCTCTTATGGTCCTCCAAGTTTCTGTTCTGTTTTAATTATATCACATTCATTACATTAAATGTGATGCTGTCAGTGTGAAAGCTCTGATTTATGATAAGTTTTGCTTTCTCATTAAACCTTCTCCACACTTTATACACTAACAAGGTTCTCTCCCTCATCATCTCAAAGTTCCTCTCTATTTCATACCATTTGAAGAGTTTCCCACACCCATTATAGTAAAAATAAGGTTTCCTAAAAATATTAAGGTTTTTTGCAAATACATTAAGATTTCCAATAGAAGTCTTTCTTACATTCATTAGTCATAGGATTCCTACCCAGTAGAATTCCATGTTTCTTAACTAATAAACAGTACATATTAAATGACAAAGTTCTCACTTATTCTTTATAACCAAAGCATCTCTGTAGACTGTTTTTTTTAAGTGCAGCATAGTTTAGCCTCTGACTATAAGCTACTATCATCCAAAGCGTTTCCTTCCAATACAAATTTTCTCATGTGTATTAAAGCTGTCCTTATATCTGAAGGCCTTTCCACATTCATTACATGAATATGGTTTTACCCTATTATGAACTCTCTTATGTGAATCAAGGTTTCCCTTCCACCTGAAAACTTTCCCACATTCATCACATTCATAGGATTTGGCTCCAGTATGAATTCTCTCATGTTGCATGAGATATGAGCTTCGCCTGAAGCTTTTCCCACATTCATTACATTTATAAGGTTTCTCTTCAGAATGACTTCTCTGATGTTTCAAAAGACTTGAAATGAACCTGAAGCCTTTCCCACAGTCAAAACATTCAAAAGGTGTCTCTCCAGAATGAATTAGTTTATGTTCTTTAAGGTCAGAATTGGTATAAAAGGTTTTTCCACATTCATTACATTCAAAGGGCTTCTTTCCAGTATGAAATATCTTATGCATTTTAAGTTGTCCTTGCTGTGTAAAGTCTTTACCACATTCATTACACATGTAGGGTTTCTCTCCACTGTGGATTCTCTTATGTACATAAAAATTTGCCTTAGAACTGAAGGCTTTCCCACATTCATTACATTTATAAGGTTTCTCTCCGGTATGAACTCTTTGATGCTCAGTTAGATATTGTTTCCTGCAGTAAGCTTTCCCACACTCATTACATTTAAAGGGCTTTTTCCCAGTATGAATTATCTTGTGTATTCTAAGGTATCTCTTCTGACTATAGGTTTTCCCACATTCATTACATTTGTGGGGTTTCTCTCCAGTATGCATTTTTTCATGTTGGTCTAGAGATTGTTTCCGGTTGAAGGCTTTCCCACAATCATTACATTTGTAGGGTTTCTCTCCAGCATGAATTCTTTGATGTTCAATTAGGTATTGTTTACTGCAATAAGCTTTCCCACATTCATTACATTCAAAGGGATTCTTTCCAGTATGAATTATCTTATGAGTTTTAAGGTGTCTTGTATGATCAAAGGCTTTCCCACATTCGTTACATTTGTAGGGTTTCTCTCCAGTATGAATTTTTTCATGTTGGCCTAGAGAATGTTTCCGGTTAAAGGCTTTCCCACATTCATTACATTTATAGGGTTTCTCTCTGGTATGAATTCTTTGATGTTCATTTAAATACTGTTTGCTGCAATAAGCTTTCCCACATTGATCACATTCAAAAGGCTTCTTCCCAGTATGTATTATATTATGCATTTTAAGGTGCCTCTTCTGAGGAAAGGCTGTCCCACATTCTTTACATTTATAAGGTTTCTCACCAGTATGAATTCTTTGATGTTCAATTAGATATTGTTTGCTGCAGTAAGCTTTTCCACATTGATTACACTCAAATGATTTCTCTCCAGGATGAAGTCTTCCAAGTATATTACATTCATGAAGAAAATCTAGTGGGGGGAAAGGTATAAATATTCAATGTGATCTATGATATAAACAAAAAAAAGGAAGCAAGACTTCAAAGTAAAATCAAAGAAAACAAAACTAAAGAAGAGGGGAAAGCTATCCCATATTTTAAAGTTGCAGGGTGGATGAATGTGAGCAGAGAAGAGAAAGGGAAGGACTTAATAACTAGGAATAATTATCAGGCATATGGCTATTCCAACAAAGTGGGGAATATAACCTATGAAGGAGAAACTCCTGACACTTCAAGGAACCATTATGTAATTTCACAGGTGCTGACAGGAGAGAAATCATTTGCTAAATGTCAGAGGAAGAAGAGATGAATAGGGTTGGTTAGAGTGTCCTAATCATCTGTTGATGACATTAGTTATAGAGATATGACTACTGACTTACATGTACATATAACCTGAGAAGTGCCAGCAAAACTCCCAAGACTGGTCAAATAAAATGATTATTTCTAATCCCAATTCTAATGGTCTTTATAAGGAAAAAAATAATATTTCCAACAGGAACTGAGAAAAGATAGCAGGAATTATGAAGTCCTAGGCAAAAACTATCCAAGAAGGAATGGTAAGAATACATGTGCCTAGAAACTTGGAACTCTAACTGAAAAGGTTTTATACTAAAGGGGAAAATAAGAATGAAAACAACTTCTATGAGTCTAAAAACAACTAAATACCATAAAGAGCACCCACAATACAGGAGGAAAAAAAGTAGTAAACATGGCCACTAATTCATAGAGACAAAACTCAACAATAAAGTTCATTGCTTCGGAGGTCTCTATAAAAATAAATGAATATGGAGGTGGAGCCAAGATGGCAGAGAAAAGGTGGTAAATCACCTAAGGTCTCCCCCCAACCCCTTGGAACACCATCAAATAATGCAATAAATAAATGCAACAATTCCTGAAGTGGCAGAATGCACAAAAGAACAGGTGAAGAAATTTTCCAGCCTAAGACAACTTAGAAGATAGGCAGAAAAGGTCTGTCATATCTGGTTGAGAGTAGAGTACAATCCAGCACAAACCAGGCCCCATAATCAGGTATAGGCCATGGGAGTCACTGCATCAGTTAACTTAATCCCATTTGCCTCAGCCCAAAAAAAAAAAAAAAAAAGAGTTAAAAGTCAAAAAATAATCTGGAAAAAATGAACAAACAACAGAAAAAAACTTCTGACCATAAAAAATTTACTGTGATGACAAGGAAGATCAAAATACATACTGAGAAGAAGGTAACAAAGTCAAAGTTCTTACATCTAAAGCCTCCAAGAAAAAATATTAATTGGTCTCGGGCCATGGAAGAGCTCAAAAAGGATTTTGAGAATCAAGTAAAAAAGAGAAAAAAACTGGGAAGAGAAATGAGAGTGACACAAAAAATCATAAAGAATTAACAGGTTCGACGCAGCTAGGTGGCGCAGTGGATAGAGCACCAGCCCTGAAGTCAGGACGACCTGAGTTCAAATCTGGCCTCAGACACTTAATACTTCCTAGCTGTGTGACCCTGGGCAAGTCACTTAACCCCAACTGCCTCAGCAAAAAACAAAAACAAAAACAAAAACAAAAACAAAAAAAGAATTAACAGGTTGGTAAAGGAGGCACAAAAAAACCCTGAAAAAATAATACTAAGCCAAATAATAAAAGAGGTACAAAAATTCACTGAAGAAAATTATTTGTTAAAAATCAGAATTGAGCAAATAGAAGTTAATGACTTTACGAGAAATTGAGGAACGATAAAAACAAAACCAAAAGAATAAAAAAAAAAATAGTAGACAATGTTAAATACCTCATTGGAAAAAAAAAACTAACATGGAAAATAGATCCAGTAGAGATCATTTAAAAATTATTGGACTACCTGAAAACCATGCTCAAAAAAGAGTCTAGGCGTCATCTTTCAAGAAATTGTCAAGGAAAACTATCCTGAAATTCTAGATCATCTCCACTGATCACCTCCTGAAAGAGATCCCAAGATGAAAACTTCCAAGAATATTATGGCCAAATTCTGGAACTCCCAGGTTAAGGAGGAAAATATTACAAGCATCAAGACAGAAACAACTATGGTGAGGCCACAGCCAGGAGAGCACAAAATTTAGCAGCTTCTATAATAAAGAATCAGAAGGCTTGAAATACAATATTTCAGAGGGCAAAAGAACTGGGATAACAGTCAAGTATTGTTGTGCCACAGTTCCATGTCTCAGTTTCCCTCAGTTGTTTTGTCTCAGTTTCCCTTAATTGTTCTGCCTCAGTAGCAATCCCCCCCACATACTTCTGACCATTCAGAGATAATTGGGCTGCAGAGTTATGGCCACTGGCATTCCAAAGAATCATAAAACCTCCAGTTGGCCCATCTCAAACACTTAGACATACCCCTTATCTTTATGGCCCGACTTAATGTCTGTAGCTTCTTCCCAAACTTATCACAATTTATGATCCTTCCGCCATACCCCGAACCTGTCAGAACTAAATTAACAATCCTTTCTTGGAACTCCAATCCCCCCAGGGCCCTACCCCTCCTTCTGCCTTTTGAGCGGCTTTGTTCCCCTGAGCGTCAAGAGCCCTATAAGAATCCATGGAGCAAACTCTGTAGTGCTGGATACTTTGAGATCCAGACAGCTGGCTAATGGCTGCCAGTCTAACTCTCCGGGACTGGGTGCTTTGAGACAAGAGTCCCATTCAGTCCCATCCATAGCTATAGATTCTAAACTCTCCATTACCATCAATAAAATATTAATTAATCTCCAATCTGTATTTATGCCTCAGTTTCTCCCCGGAACATTACAGTATCATCCAGCAAAACTAAGTATAATCCTTGGTGGGGAGAGGGGGGGGAATGGACATTCAGTGAAATAGAGAACCCTCAATCATTGTCAGTGAAAAGGCCAAAGGTGAACAGAAAATTTGATTTTCAAATACAAGATCCAAGAGAAGCATAAAAAGGTAAATAGGAAAGGGAAATCATAAGGGACTTAATAAGGTTAAATTCCTATATGGGAAGATGATACTTGAAACTCATAAGAACTTTTTCATTTTAGGGCAATTAGAAAGATTACATATAGACAAAAGGCACAGGGGTGAAGGGATGATCTCCCTTTGTATTCACAAAGTTAAAGGGTGAGAGGAAAGTATAAGAGAATGGGAAAGGCAGAGATAGAATGTGGTAAATTATCTCACATAAAAGAGATAAGAAAAAGCTTTTTTTTCTGTGGAGGGGAAGAGGAAGAAATTAAAGGGAAGTAAGTGAACTTATTTCTATCAGAATTGTCTCAAAGAGGGAAGAACGTACACATTTAATATGGTATAGAAATCTATCTTACCCTACAGAAAAGTAAAGAAGGGAAGGGAATATGACGAGGGGGTTGGTGATAGAAGGGAGAGTAAATTGGGGGAGGCAGTAGTCAGAAACAAAACACTTTTGAGGAGAGACAGGTTAAAAGGAAAAAGAGAATAAAATAAATATGAGGGGATAGAAATAGGATGAAGGAAAACACAGTTAGCAATCGTGAAAAATTGTGACAAAATTTTTGAAGCAAGTTTCTCTGATAAAGGCCTCAATTTTAGGATTTATAAAGAGCTAAATCAAATTTATAAAAATAAGAGCCGTTTCCCTACTGACAAATGACCAAAAGATATGAACGGTTTTCAAATAAAGTAATCAAAGCTATCTATAACCATATTAAAAAATGTTCTAATTCACTACTAATTGGAGAAATGCAAATTAAAACAATTTTGAGGTACTACCTCATAGTTGTTAGATTGGCTAACAGGATAGAAAAGGAAAATGACAGAAATATGGGGAAAATTAGACATTAATGCACTGTTGGTAGAGTGGTAAACTGATATAATCACTCTGTAGTGCCTTTTGGAACTATGCCCAAAAGGCTATAAAATAATGCATATCCTTTGACCTAACAATAACACTACTAGGTCTGTCTCCAAAAAGATTTTTTAAAAAAAGGAAAAGGACCATGTGCACAAAAATATTAATAGCAATCTTTTCTGGTGGCAAAGAATTGTAAATTGAGGGGACATTCTTTAATTGGGGAATGGCTGCACAAACTGTGGTGTGAGATTGTAACACAGTAAGAAATCATGAGCAAGATGCTCTCAGAAAACCTGGAAAGACTTCTGTGAGCTGATGCAAAGTGAAATGTACTATGTATACTGTTAACAGCCAGTATTTTAAAATTATTCATCTGTGAATAACTTAGCTAGTTTCAGCAATATAACGATCCAAAATAACTTAGAAGGATTCATGATGAAAAATGCTACCCACTTCCAGAGAAAGAGCTAATATTGTCTAAATACAAATTGGAGCATACTTATTTTTATTTTTCTTGATACCTTTTTTTTGGTCTATTTTTTTATTTTACAATGTGACTAATATGGAATATATTTTCCATGACTCCATATAACCTATATCAAACTCATTGCAATCTCAGTGAGGGGGTAGAGCAGGAGGAAGAGAATTTGGAACTTAAATTTTTAAAACAAATGTTAAAAAATTGTTTTTACATGTAACTGGGGAGAAATAAAATCCTAAATAAATTTTAAATGTTATTAAAATTAATGAATACACAAAGTATGTATAATAAGCAAAGGAACAAGAAAACCTGATGAAAGAAGATAAATTTGATTTCATATTTCAAATATCAACTTTTTTTTCCAAAAACTGGAAGAGCCAAGTTTACAAATTACAAGGTAATATATGTATCTTCTATTTCTGCTGAAATTCTAAAATGTGTTACTAAAGAGATGCTTCTGAAAATCTTCAATGATAACAAAGAGTCAGCATGATGTATCAATAACATATCATGAGTGACTAATCTATTTTCCTGCTTTGATAGTTACAGGATCAGTGACAAGCAACATAAAATAATATTTAGCATAACAGCATAATGGTTAGCATAGCCTTAGAATTAGGAAGACAAATTTGAAAGTTGCTTCTCAGACATACTAGCTATGAGACCATCCTTGACAAATCACATGGCCTCTCATTGCTCCAAGAAACTAAATATAAGTCACCTAAGAGTTGCCAAGCTGCACTGGTATGTTTCTTCACAAAGAGCTATCTTCATAGATGGAAATCAAAAGTCTGGAGTCCCCCCACCCAAAAAAATAAATAAATAAACAGATCAGGGGAATATTATTGATATTATTTGTCTAGATTTTTCTCTCCTGCTATTCTAGTGGACAAGATATGTGGACTAGACAGGCACTGGACCTGGAAGAAAGACCTAAATTAAAATTCAACCTCAGACATTTCCCAACTATGGGGAAATCACTTACCCTCTCTCAGTCAGTTTTCTCTCATCTGTAAAATGGGGATAATGATGGTTCCTACCTCTCAGGGTTATTAAAAGGATGAAATGAAGTAATTAACTATAAAGCACTTTGCACACCAAAAAGTGTGACAGAAATGTTAATGGTGATGATGATGTAGAAGTAGTTGAATGATCAGACCTAAAGAGTACTAATTTATACATCTGTGTAGATTTAGAGGTAGTTCTTTAGTGCAGTACCGGCCAAAGTGGAATATATATAACTCAAGAGCTACAAAGACAACCCTTTGGGGAATAGGAAGAAAATGCTGGATTTTTCTCTTAATACATACTAATATTTACTAATATCATAATATTAATAATCATC
Source organism: Myrmecobius fasciatus (assembly GCA_023553655.1). NCBI lineage: Eukaryota > Metazoa > Chordata > Mammalia > Dasyuromorphia > Myrmecobiidae > Myrmecobius > Myrmecobius fasciatus. Next base: position 770,319 of record JAJPUD010000270.1, on the reverse strand, counting down.
ATTAATAATAATAAATACTAATATTTCACACACTGTACTAATTGAAACCAGTGCCTTCACTCCATCTATATGCCATATATATAGTATGTAAGGTATCTGAAGGAACAATCAGATTTTGATGGCAAGGAGCTAATAGCAGTATCCTTAATTATTCCCTTTCAGAGTGCTTCCACATATCAGCTTATCTATGTTAGGCCAAGTGGATTTACAAATTTTATATCTGATTTTAACTAAATTAATTTTCACAAGATGGACAAAAGATTTAGAAAGATTTCTGCAAAGATATTACAAATTCAAGGTAATAGTGATGCTTTGAATAGACATGACCAACAAGAAAACAGATGAGCTTGTATTCCTCCTACTCAGAGTACCTCCTCTTCATAAGCCCCATTACAAGGTTAAAAACAATGAGAATCTAAACAAATCTGCCATGAAGTTAGCAAAATATTTTTTAATGGAAATTATCAAGCTTATTCGAAATATCCATTTACAGCCATTATCATTAACTACAAACTCCCTTAAAATATTACTTAACAATATAAGACCATCATAATTTGCAAGACATTTAAAAACTAAGCTTTTATTTTGCCAAAAATGATATAAGTTGGTCAGCTAGATGGCCCGATGGATTGACCACTGGCCCTGAAATCAAGAGGACTCATGTTAAATTCCAGCCTCAGACACAACACTCCCTTAGCTATGTGACCCTGGGCAAGTCACTTAACTCCAATTGCTTTCAAAAAAAAAAAAAAAAGATGTAAGTATATCATTTATAAAATTCATATCTATATACATAAAAAGTCATTGAAAGCAGAATTTTATAACCTGTATAATATCTTCCAAACAAAAAATTCCAGTCTTGAGACTATTTGTTGAAAATATAAAAACACAAAATTTGAATAGTTTACAATGGCAACTGACTAACATTCTGGATGTTCTATGAACAAGACATTCTATCTCTTCCTTCTGGGCATTTTCCCTAGCCATGTCCCCAAACACATACCCATACCTGGAATGCTCACCCTACACCAACCACTGACCTCCCTACCTTCCTTTAAGCCTCAACCAAAATCCCACCTTCTACAGGAAGCCTTCCTCAACCTCTCTTAAGTACAGTGTCTTTTCTATTAATTATATCTTATTTATGCTGTATATAGCTTGTGTGTATATGTGTTTGTACATGTATATATATATTTATACATATATACACATATCTATATGCATGTGTGTGAATATATGTAAATATGTGTATGTATATATGTGTCTACACACACAAACATACACACACACACACACATTTGCTGTTGTCTCTCCCATCAGACTGTTAGTTCTGAGGATAGGGACTATCTTTTGCTTCTTTTTGTGCCCCAAGGCTTAGTTCAGTGCCTAAAAGACAGTAGGTGTTAATAAATGTTCATGGAAGATGGAAACCAGCCAACATTCAACAATAAACCTTTGCAAAAACTGAAGGATGACACGGTTCCGTTATTTAGTCAGTGACTAGACAAGTTCTCCTTGAGTCAACATGGGTCAACATGCTTTTATAAAATATCTTTTTTCACCAGTGACACCCATTTAATCCAGAGTACAAAATCAAGAAGACTTTAGAACCACGTGTTTATTTGAATTGTTGCATCACAAAGGTTTAAATCAGGATTTTAAAAATAAAATAAAGCATAATCATACCATTTATATACTTAAACTTATTAATAAGTAATTGTTAAAATATTCTTCATTTCACCTCTTATTTTAATTATCATTTTTGTATATGTTTTATAATGGAAAAATATTGATGTACTATATTATAATTTACATTATAAAATTTAAAAATAAATATACACACCTGGGGGGGAATGTTCATCATTTTTTTAAAACTCATAAGGATGCACAATTGAAAAAGTTTAGAGAACACTGCTCAAAAGCAGTCCCTTTTACATAACACTAACTTGTATGAAAGAATATGAAACATGATTATCACAATGGTAAATGACACAAAGCTAGGACAGATGCCCAACAAACCGAAGGATTGAGTCAGGATCCAAAAAACTTTGCTGGGTAAAAATGCTAGATTTAACCTAATGACATTAAATTTATTTATTATAGAGAAATATAAAATTTGGTATTTGGGTTACACATACAAGATGGGGGAGGCAGAGCCCCAAAAAATTGTTCACTGAAATAAAAATCAAGGGATTTTTATACCCTCCAAGAGCAAGCTACATCAAGAGTCCAAAATGGAAACCCAAACAACTAAGGCTATTTTGGCTACATGAAATGACTGAGGAAGTTTATGGCACCACTGTACTCCCTGTTGACACAAACAAACCTGGAATTATGTTCAGTTCTGAGGACAACATTTTAGGACATCCCCCACTAAGCTAGAGAGCATCTAAACTTGGAAAGCATTCTACAAGTGCTCGCAGAGATACTTAGCTCAGAAGAGAAGCCTCCAGAGGGACATGTCAACTGGAAGGGCGAGGTACAGATGAAGAATCTGCACCAGCCCAGTCTCATCTTTCCTTGAGAATGCTCCAGTACAGAACACCTGTCCTCAAGCCTTCTCGGGCTGGGAAGAAAGCCAGCTCCCAGGCTGCCAATGGGAGGGAACGATGCTATTTTGCTACCTGAAGAGCCAAATTAGGAGAATTGAGAGTCATCCAATATGGAAATAAAATCTAAGGATACAGTAGAGATCACTGAGCATAAGCTGAACTCACTGCTGAGGGAGTCAGCAGACAGGCAAGGTCACCAAAGTAAGAAGATGGGGAATCAGGAGAAATATCACAAAGTAGAGAAGGATCCACAAAAACAGGCCAGGTCCAGAATGCAGGCTTTTGTCATCTTACACTGAATTAATAGATAAGCCAGGTTATTGCCCCTCGCAATCAACTTTCTACAAAACTAATCTTTATCGTCCTCAAATCATTAATGTCAATTAATGCTCAAAACCTGATATTTCCCCACTCCTGTTGAATGGCCAATATTCAAAGGCTCAGGAAGGCATGCAAATATCTTCCCAAATCACCTTTAAGTCCAAAGAGGTTCCGCTATTCTGTCCTTCTCTGGCAGCTTTCCCTGCCAAAAGCATTCCTTCCCCTCAACGCCCCTCATAGTCCACCTATTCAAATCCAAAGAGGGCCTGTTTCTGGATTAATCATTCCCTGACCATTAACTTTGATTCAATGACTATATATTACGTGTCTACTCTATGGAAGGCTAGGGAACTCAAGAAACAATAGGAAAAACAGAAATAGTCCCTAAGTTCAAAACTCTCATCCTACTGTGAAGCTAGATACGTAAATTTTAAAATGGTTTGAGCAGGGAAAGTACCTTAAAGAGCAGCTATGAGGCTCAACAGAGTGCTGGGCCTGGAATCAAGAAGACCTGAGTTCAAATACAGCCTCAGATAGCTTACTAACTGGGCAAGTCACTTACTACTATTTTACCTCAGGTTCCAGATTTACAAAATTACAGGGAGAAGGAAACAGTCAATCACTCCATATCTTTGCTAAGAAAAGTCCAAATGGGGTCACAAGGAAGGGAATTTTGCTACTTTGGAAGCAGACATTTTGGGTAAATAATACCTGAGCTAAATCAAAAATAAGGATTCTAAGTGACAGAGATGAGGAGGAAATATTTTCCAAACAGGAGGTAAATGCCCACAAGTAAGAGAAGCTGAGTTCTAGCAGTGGGCAGTAGGGCCATTGGCTAGAACAGAGAATTTAAGATGGGGCGTGATGTGAAATCAGAATGGAAAAGGAGAATCAGATTAAGGAGGTCTTTAAAAGCTGGATGAGGAAATGATGTTTTATCCTTAAAGGAACTGGGGACCAACTAAAGGCCTTTGAATAAGGGAGGGATATGGTCAGCTCTGTGCCAACAGAAAATCATGGTGGAACACAGATGGAAAGAGGGAAGAGTGGAAAAAGGGGAATATTCTTCGAGTGTCAGCAAATGATCGAAGACCCAAACAGGGTAGGGGCCTCCTAAGTGGAAGCAAGAAAATAGATGCAAGAGAAATTCTGGAGATAGAACTAACAAAGCTTGGCAACTGCAGGGCTAATAGAAAACAAGGGTCAAGTGTGGTGCTAAGATTACCCATCTGGGCCAATTGTGGAAAGAAGGGCTTGACACAAACAGGGAAATTCAACTAATAGTATGTCTATATGGAAAGTGGTAAATTCTATTTTGGACACACTGACTCAGAGAGATTGAGGAAGAATCGGCAGGCAAATGCAGATCCTGAAGGGGCTGGAACTGTTAAAACTGAAAATGTGGATCTGGGAGCCATCAGTATAAATAAGTCAGTCATAAGCTGCATGATTTTAAATAAATGAGAGAATCAATGAGAGCTGATGAAATCCCCAAGGGAAAAAGTGTAGAGAGAGAAAAGAGAAAGGCCATCAAAGTCTCAACACTAGATGAGGTCTCTAAAGAATAGAGAGGAATGAAGTCCTTGAAGGGGATATACAAAATGTATGAAAAAGGGTTCAGGAGACAAAGGAGATCAAAAAGACAGAGATGAGTTAGTTCTATACATAGGAGGGGAATCAAGATAGTAAAGTTTCAAGAAAGGAAATCAATCCAATTCCAATAGACTTGGGATGGAGAGAACTGCCTGCATTGAGACAGAACTATAGGGATTGAATGTGGACCAGAACATAATATTTTCACTCTTTTTGTTGTTGTTTGCTTAATTTTTTCTCATTTTTTTTTCCTTTTTGATCTGATTTTTCTTGTACAGCATGATAAATGTGGGACTATATTTAGAAGAAAAAGAAAAGAAAGGAAATCACAGTATCTCAGATACAGAAGTGATCCAAGAAAACTTGCGAGCCTTGCCCATGCCTGAGTAAGTCTCTCCTAAAACAAGCCTGAAAAGCAGTCATCCAGCCATCACCTGGAGACCCCACCACCTTTAGCAGCAGGATAGTGCCCCTCAGATATCTGGTTATAGGGAAGCTTTTCCTTACAGCAGGCCTAACTCTTATACCTAACCAGATTGGGCTCCATAACACCGCTGATGAGTGGCTAACCAGAACCTGTTTGAAGGCCTCCATGGAGGGAGAAACCATCATCTCACAACTCAGCCCAATGCACCATTAAAGGCAGATCTAACTAATGGAAGTCGTCCTTCCAACAAACAAAAACTGACTTGTCCATTCTCTATTCCTTGCTCTTTTCCCTCTGGGGGCAAGGAGAATGAGTTGAATCCCATGTCACCAGACATGGTATGACAAGGAGGGAATATAGGCAGCAACTATGGCAACCCCAAGTGATCAGCTCCCCAGAAGCTTCACCCTGGAGCAATCAAAAGTCCCCCATTCAATAAATGTCACTGAGGCTCAGCCAAAGTTATTAAAGAGCATAGGACCAGAAGAAATATCCTTTAAGTTTAGATTGCAGTAGGAGAAACACAATGGTATAAGGTGCAGGTTCTGAATCTCAGAAACAGGTAATCCAGTGATCAGGAGCAAATCAAGCCTCATTGAGATTCACTTAGTCTATTTATAAAATGAAATAATTTTTATTACCCATCACAAAGGCTAAAAAAAGCTAAAAAAAATTGGGATTGGGCAAAGAACAGAGATGAAATGGAAGTTCAATAAAAGCTGACACAAGGGACACCCAATGGGCTTGAGCTTTTCAATACAGGTGAGATTCATCTATACCTGAGAGAGAAGGGCAGATCTGTTTAAACAGTGAAACATTAAGGGGGAGAAAATATCACAAGAAGAGGCAGGAAAGAAAGGATCTAGAAAGACAGGCATTGGAAAAATCCCAGTCACATCCACGGATCTCATTTCTTATCCCCCACTCACCTACAAAAATGCTTCCTGAGAAGCTTCCCTCCGACAGGAATTTTCTTCTGGCCAACGGGGAGATCACAGCTGCTTTGGATTCTGTGAGCCTTGCTGCTCATGAGGAAAGCATTGGAAAAGAACAAAGGCAGAGTGACACCTCAGAAGTCAATCTTTTTCTTTCTCTCATTTTATTTTTTTGCTGAGGCAGTTGGGGTTAAGTGACTTGCCCAGGGTCACACAGCCAAGATGTGTTAAGTGGCTGAGGTCAAATTTGAACTCAGGTCCTCCTGATGTCAGGGCTGGTGCTCTATCCACTGCGCCACCTCGCTGCCCATTTCTCTCATTTTAAAGAGCAAATGCATCAAGGAAGGAGCTAGAAGCATGCTCTGTTGTTGCTATCAAGTACAAGGGGAAATGAGTGATGGGGTTTGATTTGGGTTCCAAGAAAAGACATTCATTTTAATACATTGCTCTCCAGGAGGCTAGGAACTTTTCATATCTTCAGGGGGATACATTAGAACTTGAGTGGAGAATCTAGGACCAGAATAAACTGAGAGTAGGGAAGCTATGGCCTCAGGGACAATGCAGAAAAGCTACTGATTTCCACACGGACAAAGCAAACACCCTCCAACTGGAGTAGAAATGATGGCGTGAATACAATCCCACAAAAGGCCACCTCCCTGGTAGTAACCCAGTGTCTAGGTGGGCCCCTGAGAAGGATACTCACAGGATGATCTGGTCCCAAAGTGAGCCTTTATTAAATATATTCCATTGACAGGATTGTCTTATACAGACGGAGCCACTGAACTGATACAGTTACTATATACAATCAGAAGGCCAAAATATAGATGTCAACCTCAAGGTTATTTTGTTTAAACATTTCTTAATCACCAGTTAAGGCAAGCAACTGGCAGAGTTAGCAATCCTTGCTTTGATACTTTCCTATACATTTTACCTGTAAATTGCCAGTTCTGCTAGGGAGCTTAGCCCACCTTATGGAATTATAATAAAGCTTTTGCCCCTTGACTCAAGATAGTCCAGGTCTGTGAATTTTTTCTGGACAACTTCCCATTTTCATGACTAAGTCTGCTCACACCAAAGGATTTAGGAATCATTCCATGTTAGACATGCTCAGGTGAGTATACCTAGCATACCACATCAAAGCAAAGCAATGGCAAAATCCTGCAACTTTTAGGATAATTGGTAATACAGACACCTCCCATGGCCCAGAAATTCAGGAGAAGCTGTTCTTACCCAGAGACACAAAGTTCTCATAATTCTCCAGCATTACATCCCTGTACATGTCCTTCTGAGCAGGCTCCAGCAGCTCCCATTCCTCCCAGGTGAAATGCACGGCCACGTCTTGGAAGGTCAGTGATTTCTAAAAGATCCAAACACATTCCTGCTCACCCATGGACCAGCCCTCCCATGCCCCAGGAGAGAAGCACGAAGCCAGAGCTTCACCATGGCAGAGAGGTCCTGCTGTGCCCCCCACCTACAAAGGACTGCTTCCTGGAAAACCTACTGACCACGGTCCCTGCTCTAGACCAGTCCAGCTTACATATCATTTCTCACACTGACCCCTGGCAAATCAGACCTTTCTTTATTATGCTCATCACATCCCTCACTCTCACTACTAATCACTACAGTATGACTTTAAAGGTTGGCCACAAATGGAATGTCAGGGAACAAATCAGTCTGTCCTTCTCTCTTTCCCTCCCTCTGTCTCTCCCCAACTTTCTTTTCTTTGCCTTTCTTTCTCCTTTCCTCTTTCCTTTATCCCCTCCTCTTTACTCTTTCCCTCTTTCCTTCCCTCTCCCTTTCTCTTTCCTTTCTTTCCTCCCTCTCTCTCATCTGTCTTTTCTTTTTCTTCATCTTCTTCTCTCAACCCCTCTCTCTCTCTCTGTCTTTTTTCTCTCTCTCTGTTCTTCTGTTTCTCTGTCTCTTTCTCTTCCCTTCCCTACTCCCCCCAACAAATGTGAGTCTGCTCTCTCCCCAAGCTATTGCTTTCTTTATTTCCAAATATCAATCATATGAAAATTCATTCCCCTAGTACAAGGGAATTATGGGGAGAAAACTCATATTAAAGACTAGAATTTGGCCATTCTATCATGCCCATTCTATAAACAGTCCTTCTACAACTGTAAACTATAAGCCATTGAATTTGATTTTGATTCTTGGAATAGTCTAAAATAAATTATTAAAAAGACAGCGGAGGGGCAGCTAGGTGGAGCAGCAGATAGAACACCAGCCCTGAAGTCAGGAGGAACTGAGTTGAAATCTTACCACTTACCACTTCCTAGCTGTGTGATGCTGGGCAAGTCACTTAACCCCAATTGCCTCAGCAAAAATAAATAAATAAATAAAATACAACTGGTAAACATGCAGAAAGGGAACCAGTGATTACAAAAAGCTGGAGCAGATTTTTGAAAGTCTTGAGAACTCTGCTCTATATAATGAACAATCATGATTCCAAAGGTCCAATGGTGAAGTACTTCATGTCAAAGAAGGGTGGCCCAAGACACAGAATAAGATACAGGTTTTCTGATATAGCCAATGTGCAGATCTGTTTTGTTCAACTATGCACAATCATTACAAAAGCTTTGAGTTTCTTTGGGGTTTTTTCCAATGGAGGTTCAAAAGGAAAGGAATATAGAATATATATGTGGATCAGTTAGCAAAGGAAAAGCACACACAAAAAAAAAAGAAAGAAAAAAAGAGACATTAAAATCTTTAAAAAAAAAAAAGCACAATAAAAAACAGAAATGCCAGGAAAAAAAATAACACTCAGAAAGCTATAAATTGAGCAAATTTTATTTAAATTTAAATCTGAACTGAAAACAATTGAAAACAAAATTAATATATTTATGTGTATATTATAAATATATATTTCATATGCATAATGTAAAAATCCAGTTTTAGGATAATTCTTTTTCTATTCCACTAGGTAGATGAAAATGCCTATTTTATTCAGCATTTATTAACTTCAGAATAAACTTTTTAAAAAAAAAAAAAAAAAGGAAATTTTCCCAAAAAAAAAAAAAAAAAAAAAAAAGGAACAAAGAGCCAGTCTGATTTTTATCATGCTTTATTGGTGTCAAATCCAAAATGAATGGAGCCACTGAACCCTGTAGCCACATATTGACTTAGAAAATCTATTTTCTACATCTGTATTTTATTTTATACATCTATATTTATATTACATATTTATGTAAAAATTAAAGGATAGAAATTTTGGCTTACGTTTGCTTACTCCACAGTATTTTGTTCAGTAAGGAACAAACAATATACTCAAAGAATCACTGGGAGAAAGGAAAGAGAAGAAAGGGTGTTGCAGATGGGGCCCATTCTCAGATGGGTAGATGGTGGGGCATCCAGGTTGGAGCCCAAGATCTGCTGGTGAGCTTGAGATAGAAGTGCCAGCTCTGTGCGCCTTGAATAACTCTGGCATTTCATCAGGTGGCTAGATGACATGATCTAAAGATAACTCTCAACTGCAACAACACAGGAGCTCCAGGAGTCATGCAATGGACATAAGGACAGGCATCTTCTAGGAAGTGATATCTGATGTTCAGATCCTAGGATGTGACTTTGTTTAGAAGGAAAAGAGAAAGAAGGCTACACACTTTTAGGAATGAGATGGTATTTCGGAGGAGAAAGGGAAGAAATAACTCACCAGGGACTTGGTGGTGATGATCCCAGAAATCATTCTTACCTCCACCTTCAGTGTCACTTCTTGGCCAGAATTCTGAAAAGACAGACCTAGAAGAGGAAAAATATATCACCTAGGAGACAAATTCTGCCCAGAGCTCCCAAACTTCTCAGCACAGAGTAGTGAGAATAAGTACTTTGTTTTTTTAGAAAGAACTCAAACTTAGCCAGGAATCAGAGGGAAGGGCATGGACATTAGTGTCTTGGACCCCAACGTTCTCCTTATGTTCATAGCAAATTTTAAGGGAGAGGGTATTAGGGGGTATTAGAAGACCTGGTTGAATTCTCAAAATTTCCCCCAATGTGCTGCTGCATGAGCATGTAACCCAAGCTCCCTATGTAACCTAATCATCCAGTCATTAAATTACTGACAGGATATATATGGAAGAGCCATTTACTAAAAGTCTTTGCTGGCAGCAATTTGCCTGGACAGGAAAAGAAATACTGAAAATGGCTAATAGCGAGTCCTAATTAAGGAGTATGAAAATGGATAGAAAGCACCTAGCTAACTTGCTAAATTCAAGTCAGAGAAACTCTCCCAAAGTACTAAAAGAATGTGCAATTGTGACTAGGGAGCTTTCCACAAGTTTTGAAAGCCTTGTCACAGATCTAAGTCTGATTTCTAAAATACAGAGAGAATTAACATAAATACTTTGTATTTGAACAACAGCCACTTGCCAATAGAGAAGCATAGAAAAATACCAAGTTTTCAAAAGAATTACAAAGTATACTTAACCATGTAAAAAACATGAACTACACAGCATAAGAGAAATACATATTATACAAAACAACTCTGCAGTTCCATTCCACACCATTACAAGCAACAAAAACAGCAAAATGTTGGGGCAATCAATAGTGGGGCAGTTTGGGGAAGATACACACAATAAATAGAAATGTCTAACCATTCTGGATTTCAACGTACAATTATGCAATCAGAGTACTTACTCAACTAAATCTGTTCTATGACCAAGAAACTCTCTACCAGACATATATACCCTAGCAAACAATCCAGGAAGTCCAAGATGAAAATAAAGGCTTAATATCTGTAAATTTATTCACAGTAGCACTCTTTGTAGTTCCAAAATGCTAAAAAAACAAAGAGGTACCCATCATAAGGAAATGGCTGAAAAAAAAATTTATCTGAATGAATAGAATTGAACTGAACGAATTAATGGAATTGAACATTATAATGCAATAATAAAGATATTATTGTACAATGACAAAAAATAGCTAACATTTATATAATGCTTTGAGATCTGCAAAGCACTTTTCATATTTTTTCATCTGGTGATCAGAACAATCTCAGGAGGTAACTATTATTATTATTCCCATTTTATAGACAAGGAAACTGAGACTAAGACAACCAGTGAGGTGGCAAGGTGGATAGTGTCAGACATGGAGACAATGAGTTTGAAATGTGTCTCATGTACTTACCAGCCCAATAACCCTGAGCTTACCATCTCTGTGTCTCAGTTTGCTAATCTGTCAAGAAAATGAAGATTCAGGAATTCCGACAACTGCAATAACTATTATGTCTCAGAACTAATGATTAAGTGCCTGAAGGATGTGTTAATGGAGTTAAGATGGAGAATGAGACCTATGTTTTTAACACAATTTGTGAATTTGTTTTGATTGATGATGTATATTTGTTGAAATGATTCTGTTTTCTTGTTTTTTTAATCCTGGAGGAGGTTTAAGAGAAAGGGACTAGCAGTGAGATTGTTTAAAAAAAAAAAGTGAAGTCGTGTGTGTGTGTGTGTGTGTGTGTGTGTGTGTGTGTGTGTGTGTAATGAAAAGAAAAGAAAGGCCAGAAAACAGACTAGCAAGACAGCTTTGAAAAGTTACATGTTATAAGAAAGGGAAAAGGGACCCATGTGTGCAAAAATGTGACAGCCCTTTTTGTAGTGGCAAGGAACTGGAAACTGAGTGGATGCCCATCAGTTGGAGAATGGCTGAATAAGTTATGGTATATGAATGTTATGGAATATTATTGTTCTGTAAGAAATGACCAGCAGGATGATTTCAGAGAGGCCTGGAGAGACTTGCATGAACTGAATGATGCTAAGTGAAGTGAGCAGAACCAAGAAAACATGGTACAAGGCAACAAGATTATGTGATAATCAACTGTGATAGACTTGGCTCTTTTCAACAATGAGGTGATTCAGGTCAGTTCCAATGGTTTTGTGATGGAGAGAGCCACCTGCACCCAGGGAGAGAACTGTGGGCACTGAGTATGGAGCACAACATAATATTTTCACCTTTTTTGGTGCTTGCTTTTTGTTTTCTTTCTCATTTTTTTTCTTTTTGATCTGATTTTTCTTGTGCATGATATTTGTGCAAATATGTATAGAAGAATTATACATGTTTAACCTATATTGGATTACTTTCTATCTAGGGGAAGGGGGAAATGGGAAGAGAGGTAAAAAAAAATTTGGAGCACAAGGTTTTGTAAAAGTGAATATTGAAAACTATCTTTGCATGTATTTTGAAAATAAAAAGCTACTATTTAAAAAACAAAACAAAACAAAAGTTACATATTAAAATTTGAATCTGGGGGAAAAAATTTTAATGAATGTTGGAAATAAATAAGTAATCTAAAAGTTGATGCTAACATGTTCAATGTATTATGTAGACAAGCAAATTACGTAATTGAGATTTATGATTTCATTTCAATCTTTATTCTCCTTTGTATATGGAAATGCTGACGGCGTTTGTGTTTTAAGTTTCGAATTTTCAAAAAGACAAAAACTGCTGAGAAAAATTGTAAATCAAGTCTGGCAGAAATGGGATTGAGACAGACATTTCACACCACACACAGAAAAACAAATTAAAGAAGAGGTGAAGATCCCTTTCCCAGCAACGGCTCAGGAAAGAAATGTTTTTCATTGACCTTTAGTGATGTCCCCTTTATCCCCCAACCAATCCCTTCTCCGCCCCCCGGGCATCTTCCTGGTCTCCCCGATCCCCTCTTTGTGTCTCGTCCTCGCCCTGCTCCCTTCCCCGAGGACCGTGAGCTCCTTCTCAGGCCAGTGTCCGGGTCCGGGCCAGGCCCAGCATCTGAAGCCCCAGCATCGGGTGCGCCCATTGCCCCCAGGCTCCTTCTGAACCAGAGCTCCGACAAAGACTCCACCTTCTGTCCACCCCACCTTCCAGTTGCCTGCTTCCCTCTTCTTCCCCCCAAATTATACCGTATTTATTTTGTATGCATCGTGTATTTATTTACGTATGGAGGCGTTATCTCCCTTCCCCTACCAGTGCCGGGCTTGGAGCCAGAGCAGCAGGAGGGGCTGAGGCCAGACACACTCACCCTACTCCCACACACACCCTCGAACACTAAAAACACTCACTCAGCTGCACCAGGGTAGAAGTGAAGTGGGGAAAGCCAGGAAGAGCTGAAACCTCCGCGAGCTCTGAACTAAAATCCCCAGAATCCATCGGGAACCGGACGCCATAGGAAAGCTCTTCAAAGGCTTCCCCGCCCCCCCCGCCCGGGATGGATTCTGGGAATCGGAGTCTTATCGTAAGATTATACTGTCGCCCTATCGATTGTGGGAAATGTAGTCTACAGGCTAATTTTTTTGATAGTTTTATTTTTTTAATGTTTAAATTAAATGTTATTTTTTTTAATGAACAGAAATCGCTTTTCTCGCTCTTCTACCACCTATTCTAATTGAAGTAAGGGGAAAAAAAGAATAGAAAAGAACAAAGTCCTTGTGAGAAATACGTAGGTTTTACTAAATAAAAACAAATTCCCTTGTTGGCCTTGTCCAAAACCACGTGTGTGTATGTACGTGTGTGTATTGCGTATGTGTATACACACAGACATACACACACAAAATGAGCTACGTGCAGGATAAATGGGGAATAAGAGAGAGAAGGCACTAAAATTAAGAGGAGCTGGAGAAGGCTTCCTAGTAGAAGCAAACGTATACATACATTTGCATGGATTCTGTTAGTATATTTGTTTTGTGCCCATAGATACGCAAATATAAATACACACATACATACCTGTTTGGGCCGCTAGGTGGCGCCATATTGCTGGGTCTGGACTCAGTGGCTTCAAAGCTGGCTTCCAATGCTTACCAAAGGGGGACCCCGGGCAAAGCACTTCACTTTGCCTCAATTTCCTCATCTGCAAAATGAGCTGGAGTAGGAAATGGCATTTTTTTTTTGCCAAGTATTTGTTTCCCTTTTAATCTTAGCTTTCTTGTCTTTGTGCAAAAATTATTAAATTTTACATTATCAAAGTTATCTTTTTTTCCTGTGATTCTCTATATCTTATTTGGGTTTAAATTCTTTATATATATAAATGACCTATCAGATAGATATATGTGTATACATATATTAATTATTAATATAGTATATTATAGTATATAATAATTATTAAATTTTACATTATCAAAGTTATTTTTTCTGTGATCCTCTATATCTTATTTGGGTTTAAATTCTTTATATATATTTGTAGAAAATTTTAGTTATGAATTCTTTATAAATATAAATGACCTATCAGAAATATATGTGTATACATATATTAATTATTAATATAATATATTATAATATATAACATAATAGTTATTAAATTTTACATTATCAAAGTTATCTTTTTTTCTGTGATCCTCTATATCTTATTTGGGTTTAAATCTTTATATATAATTATAGAAAATTTTAGTTATAAATTCTTTATATATATAAATGACCTATCAGATAGATATACATGTGTGTATGTGTATGTGTGTGTGTGTGTGTGAGGTAATTTCCCTCCACACACACGATTTATTTAGGATGTGATCTTTCCTATCTAAGTCACATCCATTTGTAGCTTACTTTGGTATATAAAGTATGAGGTGTTAGTCTAAATCTAATTTCTTCCATACTGCTGTCTAATTTTCCCAGAAATTTTTTTTCAAATAGTAAACACTATTAAGTTCATTTGCTTCTGAATTTAATCTGTTCCAATGCACCATCTCCTTTTTTAACCAGCACAAATTTTGTTTTGAGAATTACTGCTTTGTAATAAAGTTTCTACTGCTATTTCCCTCACTTTGCTATTTTTTCCCATTCTTTCTCTTGAAGTTTTGATAATTTTTTAACTTCCATTTGATTTCATTTTTATTTGTGCAGTTCTTAACATAATCTTTTGGTAGTTCAATTGGTATGACTGAACAAATAATTTATGTATTGTTGTTTTTATTATATTAATTTATCTTCTGCAATTATTTAGGCCTGTCTTTATTTCTGTAAATAGTTCTTGTGTGTATCTTGGTAAGTATATTCTCAAGTGTTTTATACATTCTGTGGTTATGCTAAATGAAAACTCTTTTTGTCTCTTCCAACTGAGTTTTATTTATATTATATGGAAATGGCTAATAATTTCTGTAGTTTCATTTTACATTCTGCAAATTTGCTGAAGTTGTTTAAATTACTTTTTAGTTCACAATCTAGTGTTCTTAAAGTTCTTATCATCTACAAAAATAATTTTTAAAAAAGGAAAATGATCTATATGTGCAAAAAATATTCATAGTAGCTCTCTTCTCAGGGCAAAAATTGGACATTGAAGGGATGCCCATCAATTGGGGAATGGTTCAATAAACTGGTATGTGTTAGTGATGGAATTTTTTGGGAAAATGTAATGGGAAAAAATAATATGATGGCAAATGATGAGCAAGCGGCTCTCACAAAAAAAGAAAATCTGGAAAGTCTTTCATGAACAAAATGATATGTACTGTATACAAAGTAATAGCAATGTTTTGAGATAACCAGCTACAAATGACTTTGTTATTTTCAGTAGTACAATCATCCACAACTACGCTGAAGGACTTATGATGAAAAATCCTATCAAAAAAGTAACTGATTGTAACTGACACAGATTGAAGCGTTCTCTCTCTCCCTTTTAAACTTCATTTTTCTCTAGAGTTTTTATTTTCATTAGAGTAGAAGAGCTATATTTTCTTTTACAACTTGATCTTTATGGAAGTGTTTTGCATAATTTCACATGTGGTTTCTTAATTGTGAGTGGGGGTAAGGGAGAGAAACTAGAACTCAAAAATCTTTAAAAAAAAAAAGTAAAAAAATGTTTTGAATGTAATTGGGGGGAAATATTACATAAAATTAAATTTAAATTTTTTCTTTTGTATTTTTCTTTTTCTTTTTCCTTTAACATGCCTATTCAATTTTTTTCTTAACTCATTACTATAACCAGCATTTCTAGTACTATGTCAAATAGAAATGGTAGCAATGAACATCCTTGTTTTACTCCTGAATTTATTAGTTTCTAGAATTCCAGTTTATTTACATTACATATTTGCTTTAGTCATATACTATTTATCATTTTAAGGATAGTACCATTTATTCCTATGTTTTCTAGTGTTTTTAAAGGAAGTGGGTCATATATTTTGTCAAAAGATTTTCTGAATCTGTTGATAAGTATCATATGGTTATTATTAGCTACTTATAGTTTTCCTCAATGCTAAAACAACCCTACATTCATAGTATAAACTCAACTTGGTCATATTGCATAGTCTTTGTGATTCATAGTTTTAATTAATATTTTATTAAAGATTTTTACACTGATATTCATTAGAGATATTGGTCCTTAAGTTTATGGTTTATCAATATCACATGTGCCATGGAATTTAAGCTTCATTCATTTGCTATTTTTGCAAACAATTTATGTAAGAAGCTAATTGTTCTTTAAATATTTTGTAGAGTTCGATTGTGAACCCATTTAGGCCTAAGATTTTTTTTTCCTTTGGATGTTCAATAATGGCTTGTTCAATCTCTTTTAATTGGATTGTTTAAATTCTCTATTTTTTATTCTGTTAACTTGGAGGTTTTTTATATTTTTGTAAATTTTCATTTATTTCATTTAAATTATTGCTTTTGTTGGCACATAGTTGGATAAAATATTTGTAAAAGCCCTTAGTCTATAGTTGTAGTTGTTCAATCATTTTAATTATGCTCAATTCTTCACAATTCCATCTGGGGTTTTCTTGGCAGAGATACTGCTGTGGTTTGCCATTTCCTTCTCCAGCTCATTTTCCAGATGAGGAAACTGAGGCAAATTGAATTAAGTATCACACAGCTAGTGTCTGAGGCTGGTTTTGAACTCAGGAAAATGAGTTTTCCTGAATCCAGGCCTGGCACTTTGTGCTCTATGGCACTACCTAGCAGCCAAGCTGGTGCATTGTTAAGTGGTTTATAAATGTTTATTCCCTTTCCTTCCTGCTTTCCCTTTCTTTCACCTCTAAAATAGTTTCTAATAATATTTTTTCTTCATTTTTTGTGAATTCTTTTTTCAGTTTTGGCACTGTTAATTTAGCTTGCCTCTTTATTCTTTTTCATCAGATTAGCTCATGATTTATTATTTGTCTTTTCCCCAAAATCAGCTCTATTTTTTTTAATTCCAAAGATTTTTTTGTTTTCAATTTTGTTAATATTTTCCTTAATTTTCAGATTTCCATTTCAAAGTTTATAGCTTTTAATGTTTTGACTATCTAGGTTGTTTTGTTTTGTTGTTGTTTTTTAACTTGCATGTCCAATTTATTGATATGTTCTTTCTCCCTTTTGTTAATGTAAGTGTTAATGATATAACTTTTACCCTAAGGACTGCTTTGGCTACATCCCCAATATTTTGCTATATTGTCTCATTGTTTTCATCCTTAAATGAAATTATCAGTCATTTCTATAGTTGATTTTTACTCACCAATTTTTCATTAAATTAATCTCCTTTGGTGTTTTTTGGTTTTTTGCAAGGCAATTGGGGTTAAGTGACTTGTCCAAGTCACACAGCTAGTAGGGGTTAAAATGTCTCAGGTCCTTCTGACTTCAGGGCCAGTACTCTATCCATTACACCATCTAGCTGCCTCTCCATTGGATTTTTATTTTTTGCTTTTTGCTGAGGCAGTTGAGGTTAAGCGACTTGCCCAGGGTCACATAGCTAGGGAATGTTAAGTGTCTGAGACCAGATTTGAACTCAGGTCCTTCTGACTTCAGGGCTACTCCATTGGATTTTTAATGGGGTTTTTTTTCAGGGATCCTTTTAAATTCCATTGTGGTAAAAGATATGTATGCCATTTCTGCATTCTGAATTAAGAAGCAACTAGGTGACCCAGTGGATAGAGTGCTAGGGTTAGGAAGACCTGAATTCAAATCCTGCTATGTTACCAGTTGAGTAACCCTGGGCAAGTCACTTAGCCTTCTGCCTCAATTCCCTGATTTATAAAATGGAGATAATAATAGAACCTTTATCCTAGGGATGAATCATTTTATAGATGAGAAAACTGAGGTCCAAAGAAATTATGTGATAGATTTACAGACCTACAGCTTGAACCAGTCAGTTTGGCTGGTCCAAGAGTCAGTGAAGAGCAATATTGGATACTGACCTGTGATGGGATGAGATTTCTCCTCATAATTATAGTTCCTCACATCTCCCACATGAAGTATATTGGTGCCTTAGCTGCCTTACTCATTCTAACCCAATCTAACATTGACAGGTCTAACTTCCCAGAGAAGGAATACCACCTGTCACATTTACACACAAATTCTCTCAAAGAATTCTCGGAAGCACACACTCCTTACTCACCATTTTAATTCTTGAGCCCCAATTGGTGCAATTCAACTTACACAACTTACTTACACAAATAAGCTACTCACCATATTAACATTTTCACATCTTTATTTATTTACCAATGAGGCAAAAAGAAAACTACAGCTATTTATTAAGCTATTTTTATTTTTAAAGCAAATGTAATAACATTTTATTTATTATTGATTTTATTATTTATTGTAAAATAGGCATATATTTATTATGAATAAATATTTATTAAAGCAAATGTAATAACAAAATGTATCACAATATATACAGCCTAAGCCCCACTCACATACCAGCACATTTAGGATCTGTGGGAAAAGATGGTCACACACAAGAACCTGGCAGAAAAGCATAAGAGGGAGGAGAAAGCATATATATATAGATACACACACACATATACATATGTGTGTGTGTACAATTCATAATAACTCTGGATTACAGGCTTTAATGTCATTGGTCCATTCTACAACATCTATTACACAGAAAGCCAATTCTCTATTAACAGCTTGTTTGCTAGCCCTTACCTAACTTCCCCAGTCACTCAAATTATCTCACTTCTACATTTGAAGCATTGCATTTACAAGGTTGTTCAACTGACAATCACCTTTAAAAGGGAATTTTAAAAGTGTTATCTCTTAATTTCTATAGCAGTTCCCTTTTAAGTCACAGAACTTCAAAGCTCCTCAGCCTGGCTATCTCAAATAATACAGATCAAACTCAACTCCTAACATACCAAAATGCTAGTAAGACAAAGAAGTCTAACCAAGTTGGCAGTTTCAATTATGGATTCTTCCCCTATAATTCATCATTTATGGATTCATCTCCTACGGCTAAACGATGCACCTTCTCTAACTATCTGCTGTTTCTCTAGTCTTCACTGACTAAGTTCTTCACTTTTCAGCCTGAGCCTCCTGTAGCCTTCAAGTTTAAATAAGTGTTCTGGAACTCACAGGAAACCGTTCACTTAAAAGCTAACAACTCACCAAATTTTCTTTGTGAAATTTACAGACCATCTTCAATCATACCTCATTCTCCAGACTTAAATCTTTTTTTTTTCTAGTTTCATCTTCTTGAGGCTTAAAAGTTGTATTAGCTGAAAGACCACAATTATCCATGGCTCCAAAATCTCATCACAGTGCACAATTTCATTTTTGTATCTTTGAAACCATTTCTTTGTACTCATCCTTTTCCAATATTTAATAAATAAAACATATTTCTCTGACCCTTTTGCTTAGTTTTTAATTTTATTTATTTACATAAAAATGAGGAATCATCCTTCATCTTTTACAAGATAATGTTTTTATATTTATTTCACATTTCATTTGACTTACCTTCTGGTTTTATAATATCAGGCAGTGTTCCTTTATTATTATTATTATTATTATTATTATTATTATTATTATTTGCTGAGGCAATTGGGATTAAGTGACTTGCCCAGGATCACACAGCTAGACAGTGTTAAGTGTCTGAGGCCAGATTTGAATTCAGGTCCTCCTGACTTCAGGGCTGGTACTCTATCCACTGACCATCCAGCTGCCCCTCCTCTATAATTTCTTAAAATATGTTGTTTAAGTTCTTTTTTCATAGTTTTCAGGTGATCTGGTCATTTTAAAATTATCTCTCCTTGATTTATTTCGCATATCAGTTGTTTTTCCTATAAGATATTTCATATTCTTCTATTTCTTCATTCTTTTGACTTTGTTTCTTGTTGACTTTTTTCTTGAAGTTTCATGGAGTCATTAGCTTCCACTTGACCAATTCTAATTCTTAAGAAATTATTTCTTTATTGAGGTTTGGTAATCTCTTTTTCAATTTGGCCAATTTTGATTTTAAGAAGTTATTTCTCTACCCCTCTTATTTGGTTTTTGAAATAATTTTTCTGCTTTTTTTTTTAATCTCTCCATAACTCTTCTAGGAATTCCTATTGGACTTCTATCAAATCTACATTTTTCTTTGAGATTTTGTTAGTAGATCTTTTTACATTGTTGTCTTCCATTTGTGTCTTGAGCTTCCCTGTTACCACGGTATTTTTATGATCAGATTTTGAGGTTGTTACTTGTTCATTTTTCAAGTCTATTCTTGATTTGAAACTTTATGTTAGCAGAGCTGGGCTCTACTAACCCAGGCAGGATTGGAGGGAAAGGGCAGTCACTATCCTAAGCTTTAGGTTTTTAGCGTTTTCACAACTAGTTCTAGGAGTCTGTAAGTTTTGGGTGTGATTACTGCTATCCTGATAACTGCAAGTGCTAGCCCTCTCTCTACCCTGGAACCAAAGTGCCTGCTCTCTTGCAAATGAAAGGCTTCTTTTCTGCACTGGAACTGCAAAAGGAACCCCATAAGGGCAACAGAGCTGCCAAACAGTGCTCTGTTCTACACCAGGGTTGGTATAGGGGTGCTCTTTAATCTCTTTCTGACCATTTGCTCAATCCCTTTATTGTTTCTGAGTCATGAGGGCTCCCCAAAGCATTAATGCTATTGCTACTACAGCCTCCAAGGCCCATAGCTATGTTGCCTTCCTCTTCTCCCTACTCTTTGCCAAACTTTCATGTGCCATAGACTTCTGACTTTGTCTTGGGATGGAAAGATGTCTCACTCAAAACTTTTGTTGGCTTTTCCACTCCATAATTCTATTTGATGTGTTATTTTAAAGTTGTTTTGAGGGAATTGTTGAGAGAATTCAGCTGGAATATTTCTTCTACTCCACCATCATGGCAAATTATTATTAACCTTTTCCATCCTCTTGGTCATTTCCCATTTGCCCTGTAATCTCCCCCAAGACACAAGCCCTCCCACTTTCTTGAATATCAGTCACCCCACCAAGAACTCTGATTTTCCTTCTACTGAGGCACAATGAATGGTCCCACTAAGCATCAAATTCAAGCATATCATGGTCTTTATCAGGTTCCTACCTCCCTTTATAGTATATCTCTCTTCTCCCATAGCAACATTAATAGTACCTCTTCCCACCACTGAAAAAAGATTTCCTTCTTTCTCCCTTTTTCAGTCTCTCCCCTTTTCCTCTTCACCCATTTCACCTGTAGGCTATTTTTTCCTGAGAAATTACAGAAGCTACTATTGGCTCTTAACTCGATCTGGATGCATCAAATATTCCCTCTATTTTCTTCCCCCTTTTGGGTTCCTTCCTATTCAATAATTTAGTTCCACAAAAAAGGAAAAAGGAGTGATTCACCCATGTTGTTATTCTGTCATGTCTGACTCTTCCTGACCTTATTTGGGGCCTTCTTTACAAAGACAGTAGAATAATTTGCCATTTCCTTCTTCAGCTCATTTTACAGAAGAGGAACTAAGGAAAATAGGGTTGAGTGACCAGTCCAGAGTCACACAGTGAAGTGTCTGAGGCTGAATTTGAACTCAGTGATATCTGTTCCTAACTCCAGGCCCAGAATTCTATCCATTGAGCCACCTATGGGCCCATGATTCACCCACAGGCAGGGAATTACAGGGTTCAGTCCTTGTCTTCCCCCAGCATCTTCTCCTTCAACCCTAACATGACAAGATGGTCCTTCTTAAGTCCTTTTCATGAATCACATTCTATCATTTTCTGGAGCAGACCATCCCCTTAACCATCTAGTTGTAATCTCACTACTTCTCCATCTCTGTACACAGTAACAGCAAGAGTATGTGATGATCAACTGTGAAGGACTTGGCTCTTTTCAGTAATGTGGTATTCCAGGACAATTCCAATAGAATTGAGATGGAAAATGTCATCCATATCCAGAGAGAGAAGAATGTGGATCGAAGCATACTATTTTCACCTTTTTTTGTTGTTGTTGTTCATTTGCTTGCTTTTTTTTCCCTCGTTTTTTTCTTTTTTACCTCCTTTTGGTCTCATTTTTCTTGCACATGACAAATATGAAAATATGTTTGAAAGGATCATACATGTTTAATCTATAGCAGATTCCTTGCTGTCTTAAGGAAGAGGGTAGTAGAGGAGAAAGGGAGAAAAAATTTGGGACAAAAAAATCTTTCAGAAAAGAATGTTGAAAATTATTTCTACATATATTTGGAAAAATAAAATACTGAGAAATAAAAACTAATCTCCAATCTTCCCCTATTCATTGGTTGTTTCTCTGATGCTCACAAATGTACTCATATTTTCCCCATCTTTGACTTGATCCTACAGTCCCTGCTAGTTATCACCCTATCTGTCCCTCTATCCTGTATCTCTTTTGTGGCCAAACTTCTTTAAATGATGCTCTACAGTGCCTCCATTTCCTCTTTTTCTTCTAAACCCTCTGTAATGAGGCTTCTTAATTGCCAAATGTAATATTATTTTCTCAGTTGTACTTCCTAACTTCCATGCACTCTGACACTTCAAGGGCCCTCTCTTTCTGGATGGTACTTTTCTATGTTTTTGAGACATGGCTTTCTCCAGTTTCTCCTCCTATCTGATGGTTCTATCAAAATCTTCCTTCAGATCCCAGTGACTTGTACATATCCCTGAAAGAGCTGTGATGGGACTTCTCTCTATAGACTATCTCACTTGGTAATTGTGATGAGTTTTTAATTTCCTTTGTGTTGACTTCAGGGTGGCCATTTTACATGGAGATAAAATCAAATGACCAGCTGAGGCTTTCTTTATAATGCAGAATTTACCTAAAACCTCCAGTAATTTAATCCAGATGATTAAATGGTCAGAGGTAAAAGAATTTCTAGCTCACTTTTATAATAAGCACTGCTAGACTAGTTAAATTCCAGGGAACTTTTTTTTTTAATAATAGTTTTTTATTTTCAAAATACATGCAAAGATAGTTTTCAACATTCATTCTTAAAAAATCTTGTGTTCCAAATTTTCCTCCCTCTCACTTCCTTCTCCTCTCTGGACAGCAAGTAATCCACTATAGGTTAAACATATGCAATTCTTCTAAACATATCTTCACATTTATCATGCTGTATAAGAAAAATTGGATCAAAAGGGGAAAAAAATGAGAAAGAAAAAACAAGCAAGCAAATAACAACAAAAATGATGAAAATACTATGCTGTGATCCACATGCAATCCCCATCGCCTTCTGTCTGGGTGGAGATGGTTCTCTCCATCACAAGTTTACTGGAATTGGCCTAAATCACATCAAATCAAGTAACTTTTACTAAGCATCTATTATGTGCCTGGCACTAAGAACTAGAAGAGTAACTAAAAGTGCCTACTCTTTTTTTTTTTTTTTCAGGTAACTCTTTTTAGTGTTTGTTAATCAATTTACAACTTTACATACAATATTACCCCTCCTTCTTCTCCATTGGCCTACAACTTTTACAGGTTTATCTTTGAAATGTAAATCTTTTCCCTCTCAGTAGCTTTATTAAATTCAAGTGTACCTTTGTTTTTTTCTGATGAATCTGCATAAATATTTTAAGTGTTATGAAAACTAGGATTCAATGACCATTTTTAGGTATAAGTTTAAACTCCAAGAATATAATAAACCAGCTATTAAAACATCTGTGCATGTTGATGTATGATTGGTAGTATACCTATCAATGAATCCTTGAATATTTCTTTATCATGATACCACCAACTTCCATGCGTTAAATTATCTCTATAGATGATTTTCAGACATAAATGTAAATGTTTAGTGTATATGCATATATTTCTCCAACCCTAGTTTCTCTCTAACTAATCCTATAACACAACAAAGAAAATGTTAATCTGTGGTTTTGTAACTGAGTTACAGGTATCAATTTCTATTTGACACCATTGTCTAGGAAGACTGGAAATTCATTGGACACAGAACTGCATGCGTGTGTGTGTGTGTGTGTGTGAGAAAGAGAGAGAGAGACAGAGAGAGAGAGAGAGAACTTTGTATTTGCAATACCTAACATCACAGGTGCTCATCATTTTTACATTTAAATAGAAGATAATGAAACTTTTTCTTAAGGCAAAAATGCATCTAAATTACTGGACTTCCAACAATTTCCAAATCTATCTGTTAAACAAATACTTGTGTGTAATAATTGTACACTACCAAATACTCCCTGCCAAAGGTAATAAAATGAGGACTTTTATCTGTCCAGTAGGATTCTATCAATTTAACCCCAAGAAATCTGTAGAATCATCTGTGTCCTAGGTTCTATGATGCAAGTCCTAGAGTTTGATAGGTATTATCATTAGCAGTACCTGCCCATTTCCCATTAGTAGTAAATGCTCTCTAAAGGAGAAACAAAACCAATATTTAATCCATCTGTATTCCAGTGGAGTTTTATTGAAAGCTTTGAATTACAGCTGGTTATATATCTTGGAAGAAAAGTAGGTGCAGGATTATAAAACACACTATGGTCCTTTCACAGGATTCTTTCAAAACAAGGGGCCAGTTTCACTAGGCCTTTAAAGTTTCTCTTTAAAAATTTTTTAATTAATGTTTTAAAATCATGATCTTAAGACTCACACATAAAAACACAAACACATTTCAATCTACAAGTATTTATTAAACACCTACTGTGTGCTAGGCACTGAGTATACAAATACAAAGTAACAATCCCTACTCACTAGGAGCTTACATGTTAATGGTGAAGACAAGTACATATATAAATGTATACAATATAAATAAAAACTGAATAAATACAAATATATACAGAATAGTTAAATATAAGGTAGTGGAGGAGGGAGGGTTCTAGCAGTTAGGGAGCAGTAAAGGCTTCATGCAGAAGATGCTGTTTTGGTGACGTCTTAAAGAAAGATGACTATGTAGGAGAGAGAAGGGGGGAATGCATTCCAGGCGTGTGGGCCAACCAGAGCCAAAGCTGGGGAGATGAGATGGGGTGTCCTGTGGGAGAAGCCGCGGCAGACTGGCTGAACTGCAGACCACGAGGGAGAACGACGCCAAGAAGGCCAAAAGATTGACAGGGAGGCAGATGAGTATGGGGCTTTAAAAGCTAAACAGAAGAGTATATTTGATCCTAGAGAAAATAGGAAGTCACTTGAATCACAGGGTCAGATCTATTCTTAAGGAAAATTATTTATTTATCCCAATGTGCAAATGGACCGTGGTGAAGAATAATCTGAGGAAGAGATATCAATTAGGAGGTTGTTGTAATAATCTAGGCAGTAATCTAACATAGGAATTGAGTGAATAGAGAAAAGGTTGGATGTGAGTGAAATGCTTATAAAGGCTGAAAAATGCATATGTGGTCTAAAGGACAGCAAGGAGCCACGGCTAACACCACAGTTACGAATCCAGTAGACTGGCCCTAGACAGATACAGGAAAGTATAGAAGACGAGAAAAGGGAACTTGTTCTTAGACATGTTGAGTATTAAAAGCCTCCAGGACATTCTTTTAGATCTGTGCCAAGTAGTTTTGATGATTACTGCTTTTTGGTATAATAGTTTGAAATCTAATACTATAAGACCACTTCCTTTCCATTTCCCCCCTACCCCCAATCATTTCTCTTCAATCTTGACCTTTTGTTCTTCCAGATGAATTTCATTCTGTTTTTCTGGCTTTGAATCTTCTGGTAGTTTAGTTGGTATGGCACTCAACAAGCAGTCATTTAGGTAGTACTGTCTTTAGTATTGGCACACCCTACTCATGAGAAATTAACATTTCTCCAATTATTTAGGTCTGTCAGTTTTGTCAAATGTTTTGTAGTTGCATTCAGGTTATCCTCATGTGTTTCAGGGACTTCCAAAAATTTTATACATCCTAGTTATTTTGAGTGGAATTTCTTTATCCAAGCCAGATGGACTTTGTCAGTAATATACAGAAATGCTGGTAATTTCTGTGATTCAAATCCTGAAACTTCACTTAAACTATTCATTTTTTCAATTATTTTTGCCAATTCTTTTGAGTTCTCTAGATAGACAATCATATCATTTCTAAAAAATGGTCACTGTTTTTTCTTTTCCTATGTTTATTCCTTCAAATCCTCAACTTGATTTAAAAAAAAAAAGAGTCGATCAATGGAAGATTCAGTACATAATATACAAAAACAAATACAATGTTTGATAAACCTAAAGACCCCAATTTCAGGAGGAAAGACTCACAGATAACAACTAATGAGAAAATAATCTAGTAAACATTAGGCATAGATCAATATCTTTAAGCTCTAAATGTATATATAGCTTAGATATAAAAGGTCACATCATAAACAAATTAGAGGATGAATGAAGAATATTCTTTAGAGCTTTGGGTAAGGGAAGAGTTCCTTACTATACTAGCAATGGAGAGGATCACATAAAATAAAACGGACAGTTCTGAGGCTTAAAAAAATTAGTTTTTATGTAAATGAAACTAAGGTGATTAAAACTGTAAGGAAAGCAATAGGGAAAATATTTGAAGTTTCTCTAATAAAAATCACATATTCAAGATGTATAAGGAACTGCTTCAAATTTAATAAGAATAAGAATCACTTCTCAATAGATAAATGGTTAAAGAATATGAACAGGCAGTTTTCAAAGAAAGAAATTTAACTTGTCAATAGTCATGTGAAAAAAATGCTTCAAATTATTAATAGAGAAATACAATTTAAAACAACTCCGGTTTTATCTTATATCCAACAGATTGGCAAAGATGACACTCCCAAAAAAGACAGTTGTTGGAATAACTACAGGAAAACAGTCATATTAATTCTTTGTTAGTGGAGGTCTAAATTTGCCCAGCCATAAAAACAATTTGGAACTATTCCCAAGAAGTTATAAAATTCTGCATAGCATTTCTTCCTGCATTTATTTTTATTCTAAACTTAATAAACTAAATCAACTAAAATGAGCACTTCAGTAAACATAAAACAGAGTTATACATAAAACTGAATCTTACTATATATAGCTTTCTTTTCATTTTAATTACATAATAAATTCAGCATGTTACTTTCAGAGTTGTTCTGCTTGTGATTCTTCTGGCTTTCCTCCTGTTTTCTTCTGTGCATTTTAAACATATTTCAATGACCCCTTTTTTATGGCAGTGGGGAAAAGCCCTACTCCTAGCTCCCCCACTCCACTGAGAAAGAAAAAATAAAAACAAAACCTTTTTTTTTTAAATTGTGCATGCCCTTTTACTCATTCCTACCACTACTAAGCCAATACCCTACAGAAATCAAAGAAAGAGAAAAAAGTTCCATATGTACAAAAATATTTATACTAACTCTTTTTTGTAGTGGCAAAGAACTAGAAATTAAAGGCATGCCCATCAACTGAAGAAGAAATGAATTACAATATATAAATGTAATGGATTATTGCACTGTAAAGAAATGATTCAAGGGATGGTTTCAAAGAAATCAGGGCAATATATATTGGTAAGAGTAAACAGAACCAGGAGAACAATTTACACAACCACAACATTATAAAGACAACTCTGAAAGACTTATCAATGCAATGACAAATCACAATTCCAGAGGAATAATGACAAAGCATCACACCCACCTCAATTAGACAAGTAACAGATTCAAAAGTTACAGATCAGATATATATATATATATATATATATATTTAGAAATGGCCAAAGAGGGAGCTTGCTTAAATATGCAAAAGGTTTTTGTTTCTTTTTCTTTTCAAGGGAGATGAGAATAGGTTGGGAGCGGGGAATAGGAAGGGAAAGGAATTAGAAAAAAAGAAAATGTGTTACCAAGAAAAAAAAAAAGAAAACATTTCCAAATGCAACTGCCATGTAGGAATGGAACTCAGGCAAGAGATTATATATACGTGTGTGTGTGTGTGTGTGTGTGTGTGTGTAAAACCAAATATTCAATATGCAAAAATTTTTTAAAAAGAGAATTGTATTTGAAGTCGTGTTCTTATTTGTTTAGAAAAAGTATATTGAATTTAGTCAGGTAGTTATAAAATTGCCATTTGTATTATTTTCTGAACCTGGCTCCATTCTTGTATTTTTAAATGTTTCATTGATATTCTTTTCTTTCATTTTAATTTTATATCTATGTTACTATCCAAGGCACCTTTCTAGGTAACAAGTACAGCCAAATAAAACAAACCAACTCATTGGCCATATCTGAAAATGTCCCATTCCACCACATTTCTAATCCAGCAGCTTTCTGGTGGGTGATGAAGTAAGAGAGCAGCATGGGCAAGTGCTAGGCAGTGGTCACCACTGGGCTGGATGAAGCCCTGGGGCACACATAGAATTTCAATAGGGGAAACCACTAGGCTGGGATACAGCTCAAAATTCAAGTTACAAGGGAAATAGGAAGACTTCTGGACACAAAGTCCTCTGCCACAAAGAAAGCAAAACCAAAAAGGTTTCCAAGTCTAACAGAAGGGACTGTACTTGTGACAGTATCTGGTGGCCTTTTGAGTACTTGAACAATAGCTCATTTCCATGGGTGAAAGAAGAAACCAGAACTCACCAGAATCAGATTGGAATACATCTTTGATCTGTACTTGACAACTGTATCCTTATCAAATAAATCCCTTTTATAGCCATTCCCTGGGGGAGTTCAGTCATTTATGCTATTCTATTATTCGCTATGTTAGGACAGCTTCGAGCAGCCTCCTAACAGCTTCCATCATTTGTCTTCTGAAGTCATGATTGGTCACTGCATTTGCCATATTAATAACAAAAAAATCAAGATTATGTCAATACAGAAAAAGATTTTGATTAAAATACAACGCTGTCTCATTAGAACATTGAAAAAGCCTAACAATAAGTGGATCTTTCCTTATCAAATATAAAACTTAGAGCTAACATCATCTGTGACAGAGAAATACCAGGGGGTTTTATGATTAGAGGCAAAAATTGTTAGCATTATTTTTATATAGTTCCAGAAATGCTAGCTATAGCAAAAAGACAAGAAAAAGAAATTAGGAAAAGTACATACAAAGAAGAAACAAAATATAATTATGTGTAGATGATATTAAAGATTAAAAATTCAACATAAAATTGAAATAATAACTTCAGTCAAAAGGCAGGACTTAAAAATCACAAAAACTGTCAGCTTTTCTGTACATTAACAAAATTCAGAATAGAAAAAGGACTTCCAGTCAAAATAATTACATCTGGGATTCTACCTACCAAGATTCATTCAAGACTTCCATGACAAAAGGCAGACTTCAATGGAAAAGATAGTAACTGTTCATAGTTATATTCCTTGACCAGCCTTTTTCACACTGATACAAACACCAGTATTCTCATTTGGCAGGGAGATTCCAAAACGTCATTTTGTACCAGTAACTTCTGCTGCTCTTTGGCTGTCTTAATCATTTAAGAAGACAAACTGGCCAGGATTCATGTTTGAATTGAAGGACATACTTTTCTCAACTCAAGTAGTTTCTGAAGCAACTTGTCTTTAAAAATATTGAAGATCTCCAGTGAACTCAAATGGAGGTGGTCACTGAGGGCAGGAAGGAACATCTCTGATGTGCTGGTACTCATAATTAAAGAGAGCATATGGTAGGTGACACTGGAAAATGGCAGTTACCTCAGGATGGGCAAACTCCTCATTTTGGATCCAAATAAACCTGAGAATGATCTTGACAATGCCATTCTTAGGAGCACAGGAACAAAGCCTTTTACAGAAGTTTTACAAGAGGAAAAGATCTATCGAACTTTTACTATGCAACTCTATGAAACAACAAATGACTATGTTTCAAACAAAACTAGTACCTTAAAAACAACAGTAGTTTAATAAGCACTTGTTCTGTGTAGGGCTAGGGATACAACCAAAATGAAATATTCTGGCCCTCAAGTAACTTACATTCTTTAAAAAAATTTTTTTTTATTCTAAAGTTAATAGATGCCAAAAAGAAATAGAATATTTCATAAGCAAAGCAGAAAAGAAAAATTAGATATGTGAAAATGTGAACGTCTATTATACAGTTTGCTTTTCTAAAAAGTATACAATTCAACATTTTACTTTCAAAGCTATTCTGCTTGTCTATTTTCTTCTGATTAGCCTTTCTCTTCTGAAAATTAAAAAAAAAATACTGCAATGAGTCTCTTCTTTCTTTTCTTAGCAAGATCCCTCTCCTCCTCCCCATACCAAAAGAAAAATATAATCCTTATAACAAATAAGAGTTGTCAAGTAAAGCAAATCTACCTATTTGCCATACCCAAAAACATATCCATTTGTATGCACCTTGTATCCATCCCTCCTTTCAGAAAGTGGATAGCATACTCCCTTATCAATCCTCTGGAGATGTGGTTGTTTACTTTATTAATCAGAGTTCTTAAATCTTTCAAAATGAAAAAGATCAAATCTTAACATGTAAGCAAAAAATCATTAAAATAAACCTTATCTAATATAAAATATTCTTCTACTCAGGAAAAGTCCCCCATAACAGGGGTTGCACTTTGCAATGTAAGTATACAGTCAAAAAGTGATAAGAAAATAAATGACACTACTAACAATAATAATCATTAAAAAAAAAAAAAAAAGATGCTGACATAATCCATTCATCAGCCTCCTGCTAAAAGTAAATTTTTATCCATCTACAGTGCCTCAAAACTGTGAGGTGGGTCACAGCAGTCAAAATAAGGCACAAAAAAAAAAAAAAAAGGTTGCCCAAAACACCCAGCTACTTTCAGCAGCTTATGCAAAAAATAACTGTTATTGTGAACTAATGGGAAGTGCTTGTTTACCTAGATGATCTCTAACTAAAAGACAAGAACGTAAAAGTAGCAAAAGAGTGCCTAAAAACCACTACCTTAAATTTGTGAGCACTTAAGTACAGAACTTCTATCAAATATGTGGGTAACATTGTACTATAACAAGAAATTTCTCTCTGAAAGCAACATAATACTGTAGCTAGAAGCAAAATCTCACCTGATCTCTTCAAAACTGAATAAATTATAATTTCATTTCATGACAACTTTTTCAAGTCAGTTTGAGACATCATATTCAATTAAGTAGCGCAGGGATCTGTCCTGACTCCTAGGCTACATGAGTTTTGTTAATGGCTTAGAAGACAAAATTATCAGAAACCATAACAACCCCCCCCCAAATCAATGATATTTTGAATTAACTGGTTGAGATAAAAAAAAAAACAACTTAATGTTAGAATATTAGTCCAAATTAAGTAACATGACATTTTACAGTAACATGTAAATAAAGTCTTACACCTGAGTACAAAGGAGAAACAGTATAGCTAGAGTGCAGTTGATTTGAAACATATGTAAAGATTTGTGTGGAACATAGGCTCAGAAAGAGTCAAGTATCATGAAAGAATAGCCCAAAAAAGCTAATTCAATCTTAGGCTATGTGAAGAGAAGTATAATCATCAAAATGAAGGAGATACTGCCATACTGTTAACACTGCCCAGACCAAATCTAGGGCAGGGATTCTTAAGTTAGGGACCGCAAATAGGCTTCAGGAAGCCTGGGAACATGGATGGAAAAAATATTTTGATAATTCTACTTCAATGAGATAATTTTCTTCATAATCCTAAATATTTTATCTTTTGTATTTAAAAAACATTATTTTGAGAAGAGGTCCACAGGTTTCACCAGATTGCCAATGGGGTCCATACAACCAAAAAAAGCTAAAAATTCCTAACCTAAAACAGTCGTCTTATCTTAAAGATATCTTTCATCTCTGGATTATTCACCATGAGAAATAAGTTGCTCTGATTTGTGAGAGCATCACACAGCCCTCTATATGTAGCTGCTGCCTTAGTCACATTTCATATTCCACAACAGTAAGCTTGCCATCTTCACTGCCACCATATGCATACCCTTATCCCCATATTCCTCATTGCCTGTTTTTCCAGCTCAGGCCATATTGAAAATTAAATTAATACTGTCAATCAATTTCTCTATGGCTCCATTTACCCTTCTTGTGATTTCTCAGTTTTCCTGGGAAAACATTCCTCTAAGCGGCATGATTTTAACCAATTAGAATGTAAGCTCCTTAAAGGCAGGGGTTGTCTCATTTTCACATTTGCATCTCCAGCACTTATTATATTTGCCATGTAGAAAATGTTTATTCATTTATATATTCTGGGAACATTTTAGTATTATCTGAGGAATGTGCAGCAAAGAGCAACCAGGAAGGTGAAGGGTCTTTATTTCAAGACCAACACATAAGGATAAGAGGAAAGAACTAAAGATGTTTCACCTGAAGAAAAAACTTCAGGGGTGGTG
>JAJPUD010000270.1:675116-738166 GCA_023553655.1 Myrmecobius fasciatus | reverse complement strand
AAAGAACTAAAGATGTTTCACCTGAAGAAAAAACTTCAGGGGTGGTGGTGGTGATAGATGAAAGACATAATAACTATCTTCAAATATCTTTTGTACCATCCATGGAAATTAAGCTTGTTTTTTCAGCTGCAGGTGAAACTAGGAAGAATAGGGAGAAGTTGCTTTAAAAATATATATATATATGTGTGTGTGTGTGTGTGTGTCAAAAGGATATAAATTTGTTAATAATTAGCCTTATCTAAAAAATGGAGCCAGTTTCCTTGGGAGGCAGCAAGTTCTCCTTCTTTAAAAATCTTAAAAAGAAATTCCAGGTGGTAATCTGAAATGTTGTAGGGGCAATTTTGTTTCAAATGAAGGTTGAACTTGATGGCTTCTAAAATGTTTTCCAACTTCTGTGACTAGCATTTTCCAAAGTTTTTCCCCTCTATTATATATTTGCACAGTTAAATTCCAGCATGGCATCTGGGATGAGGCATGATCTATTCATTACATTTATGGAGATCCTCACCAGTATAATTTAGCTTATGTTCTGTGAGTTATTTCCACTAGATGAAGGCTTTCCCAATTTTTTTTTAATTACCCACCATCATGATGTTATGATGTATAAAAAAGGTCTGACTTGGCCTGAAGGCTTTCATTACATCCAAAGGATTTCTCTCTCCAGTATGAAGTTTCTTGTGATCCTCACTTTCTACTTTTTGAAAGTTTACTCATATTCATTACACTATGTCCTTGCCTTCAGTATAAATTTTCTGATGTACAACGTTTATTTTTCCTCATGAAACCTTTTCCATATTCTGTACATTCATGTTTTGTCCAGCATTAAGTCTCATGTTTCTTAAAGTTTATATATAATCTTTTTTTAAAAAAATCCCACTCATTACATGAAAAAGATTTCTCAAATATGTATATTACTTTCCTTTCCAGCTGAAGGTTTTCCCATTCATTTGAATCATAGGGTTTATGCCCATTATGAATCCCATGCTTCCAATGAACTATATGTGAGGTTTTCTCAAATTCACTATATTTTAAAGGTCTATAAGTATTGAATTATAATTGTTTAAGCTCTGACTATAGGCTAGTGCCACTTCATTTTATTCAAAGCGTTTCTCTCCCCTACAAGTTTTGTTATGCTTATTAAGGCTTCCCTTTTGGCTGAAGGCTTTCCCACAATGGATACATTTATAAGGTTTTTCTCCAGTATGAACTCTCTTATGTGAATTAAGGTTTGTCTTTTGGCTGAAAGCTTTCCCACATTCATTACATTCAAATGGTTTTTCTCCAGTATGGATTCTTTCATGTTGTAAAAGAGAAAAGCTATTCCTGAAGCCTTTCCCACATTCCATACATTCAAAGGGCTTCTTTCTAGAATGAATTATCTTATGCATTTTAAGGTTTCCCTTTTGGCTGAAGGCTTTCCCACACTCATTACATTCATAGGGCTTCTCTCCAGTATGGCTTCTCTGATGTCTCAAAAGGACTGAGATGTGTCTGAAGCCTTTCCCACATACATTACATTCAAAGGGTTTCTCTCCACTATGAATTCTCTCATGTTGTAAAAGGTAAAAGTTATTACTGAAGCCTTTGCCACAAACACTACATGAATATGGTTTTACTCCAGCATGCATTCTCTTATGTGAATTAAGGCTTGCCTTTTGGCTGAAGGCCTTTCCACATTCATTACATGAATATGGTTTCACTCCAGTATGAATTCTCTTATGTGAATTAAGGCTGGCCTTTTGACTGAATGCTTTCCCACACTCGTTACATACATAGGGTTTCTCTCCAGTATGAATTCTCTTATGTGAATTAAGGTTTGTCTTTTGTCGGAAGGTTTTTCCACATTCATTACATTCATAGGGTTTCTCTCCAGTATGGATTCTCTCATGCTGTAAAAGGGAAAAGCTGTTCCTGAAGCCTTTCCCACATTCTGTACATTCAAAGGGCTTCTTTTTAGAATGAATTATCTTATGCATTTTAAGGTTTCCCTTTTGGCTGAAAGCTTTCCCACATTCATTACATTCATAAGGTTTCTCTCCAGTATGAGTTCTCTGATGTCGCAAAAGGATTGAGATGTACCTGAAACCTTTCCCACATTCAATACATTCAAAGGGTTTCTCGCCAGTATGAATTCTCTCATGTTGTAAAAGATAAAAACTATTTCCAAAAGCTTTCCCACATTCGTCACATGAATATGCTTTTTCTCCTGTATGAATCCTTTTATGTGAATTAAGGTTTGTCTTTTGGCTGAAGGCCTTTCCACATTCGTTACACACATAAGGTTTCTCTCCAGTATGAATTCTCTCATGTTGTGAAAGGGAAAAGCTATTCCTGAAGCCTTTCCCACATTCCATACACTCAAAGGGCTTCTTTCTAGTGTGAATTATCTTATGCATTTTAAGGTTTCCCTTTTGGCTGAAGGCTTTTCCACATTCATTACACTCGTAAGGTTTCTCTCCAGTGTGACTTCTATAATGCCTCAAAAGCACTGAAATATGTCTGAAGCCTTTCCCACATTCATTGCATTCAAAAGGTTTCTGTCCAATATGAATTCTCTCATGTTGTAAAAGGTGAAAAGTATTTCTGAAGCTGTTTCCACATTCAATACATTCAAAGGGCTTCTTCTGAGTATGAGTTATCATATGCATTTTAAGATTTCCCTTTTGACTAAAGGTCTTTCCACATTCACTACATGAATATGGTTTCACTCCAGTATGAATTCTCTTATGTGAATTAAGGCTGGCCTTTTGGCTGAACGCTTTCCCACATTCACTGCATACATAGGGCTTTTCTCCAGTATGAATCCTTTTATGTGAATTAAGGTTTGCCTTTTGACTAAAAGCTTTCCCACATTCATTACAGTCAAAGGGTTTCTCTCCTGTATGAACTCTCTCATGTTGTAAAAGGGAAAAGCTATTCCGGAAACCTTTTCCACATTCCATACATTCAAAAGGCTTATTTCTGGAATGAATGATCTTATGCATTTTAAGGTTTCCCTTTTGGCTGAAGGCTTTCCCACATTCATTACATATATAAGGTTTTTCTCCAGTATGACTTGTCTGATGTCTTAAAAGAACTGATCGGTGTTTGAAGCCTTTACCACATTCATTACACTCAAAGGACTTTTTTCCATTATGAACTACCTCATGGATTTTTAGGCTTCCCTGCTGTGTGAAGGCTCTCCCATATTTATTAATTAAGTAAGGTCTCTCACCATAGTGAGCTCTCTTCTGTTCATATAGGCTTCCTTTCTTTCTAAAGCCTTTTCCAAATTCATTACACCTATAGAGTACATCTCCAGTATGATTTTTCTCATGTTGCCCTAAGAAGTATTTACTGCTGAAGACTTTGACACATAAATTACACTTATATGGTTTATCTTCAGTATGAATTCTTTGATGTTCAGCTAGGAAAGCTTCCCCATATTCATTATATTCAAAGGGATTCTTCGCAGTAAGAAATATGGTATGTATTTTTAGGTGTTGATTCTGACCGAAGACTTTCCCACAGTCATTACAGCTACAGGGTGTACCTCCAGTATGTATTTTTTGATCTTGTTCTAGATCATTTTTACTGTTGAAGGCTTTCCCACATTCATTAAATTCAAGTGGTTTCTCTTCAGTATGAAGTCTTCCAAATACATTATATTCATGAAGAAAATCTGGGGGAAAAAAGGGTGTCAATATTCAATGCTCTGTGACGAAAGCAAAACGGAAAGGCTTCAAGGTGAAAATAAAGAAAAGAATGCTGAAAAATCTCAGCATTGTCCTTGTTAGAATGTAAAAGACTGAGAATACAAGGAAGGGAAGAAAGACCCTTGACAGTGGGAAACAAGCAAGATATGTCTCTTTCAAAATGATAAAAATCATGACCTATAATGTTGGCACAGGTACTTGTATCCCTAATTACCATGATACAGGGTAATAGGTGATGACAGGAGACCATCCACTACAGGTCTAAGGAAGAACAGACCGGAAATATTAGTTACAGACTTCCTCTTCACAGGTATCAAGTTGGCTACTTATCAGTAATATTAAATATGGTGATATCTATTGACTTCCAGGTCTTGAACCTGAAAAATGACACATTTACAAAACTGGTCAAAAGTTGATGATTACTACCTAATTCTGGTGATTCATGAAAGGATTAATGGGACATACATTATCATATATAATGATACATAGTATCACAAGGAATTATGAAGTCCTGGGCAAAACCAAAGTCTCTAAGAATAAAAAAAAAAAAAAACAGATTTTGGAAAAGAAAATCTGATTATGAAAGTAGAAATAGAACTATCCTTCTACTTCCGGAATAGATTCAAGTACTGTAATGACAGGATCCTGATCATGGATTTAATGAACTATAAAAGACCTGACAATAGAAATCTTAGTCTCAGAGATAAACTTGATTTCTCAGGTCAAATATAATCTTTCTCAAAAAAAAAAAAAAAAAAAAAAGGAAGACTGGTATTATAAATTATAAACCAACAAGCTTTCCTTCAATTCCTGCTGAAATTTTAAGGTGTTTGATTAAAGGCAAAGTTACTAAAAATCTGGAAAAGGAAAAGAGTCAGCATGGACTAATCAAGAAAAAATCCTAGAATATCTGCAACCAAAAAAAGGACTGTGGGAACTGAGTGTGGATCACAACATAGTATTTTCACTCTTTTTGTTGTTTGCTTTCATTTTGTTTTCTTTCTCATTTTTTTCCTTTTTGATCTAATTTTTCTTGTGCAACATATTTGTGGAAATATATATAGAAGTATTGCACATGTTTAACATATATTCGATTATTTGCCATCTAGGGGAGAGGATAGGCGGGAAATGAAGGGAAAGAATTTGGAACACAAGGCTTTGCAAGGGAGAATGTTAAAAATTATCTATGCATATGCTTTGAAAATAAAAAAAATCATGGAATATTAACTTAATTTCTTTCCTGACTATATTAGACCAATGAGAGTCATAGTAGATAGAGAAGCTGCCTCAAAATCAGAATGGCATGGTTTTAAGTCACTTAACTTCAGTGCCCTAAGTAACTTTCTAAAATTATATGTTCTAGCAGTTACCAATCTGTACTGATAGAAGAAATTTCCTTCTAAGGAGTAATTTACATGGATGAAATTATGTTTGGACCAAAGTAAAAAGAGTTAAGGTAAACATTACTGATGACTTGCCTGGACTATTTTCCAAAGCATCAGAAGAAATCTTCCATATTATCTCTATGGCCAAGATGAACAAGACCACGGTAAGGTAGATGTAGAAGTCACTGAATGATTATAACCTACTGATCTTCAAAGTCCTCCTGCCAGTTTAAGAAACAATTATCTAGCGCAGTGATCTCCAAAATCAGGTGTCCTCATCCCAAATGCTCTTCAAGACAATCCACTGAGTATGGGGATGAATAGTGGTTTCACTGGTATAAAAAACTCTCTCAATTCCCACACCCATACAACTTTCTCAATCAGTATGCAAGGCTTTCTCTGTAACTTCTAGTCTCAGAAAGCTTCTAAGGCTCCTGGGAAGTTAAGTAACTTAGCAAGCGTTCCACAGCTAGTATGTGTCAGAAGCATAATTTGAACCCAGATTTTCCTGGGTCAGCAGCAAGTTCTTTTATCTCTTACCATCACCCCACCTCTGGGAAGGGAAATATTAAAATTTCTCTTTATACTGAGCTTTACAAATATTCAATATGCACACTGATATTAGTGTCCTCACACAGCATCAACTTCAAATGATATGTATTACATACAGGACATGAGGTATCTGGGAAAGAATACTCTCATTCATTTGTTTGATATCAATAAAATTCAGTGTACTGCAGTCTATGTATGCTCAAGTGAAATTAATTTACAGATTAAATGATTAAAGTTTTTACTAAACTCACAAAATAAATATCTTCAAAATATATTCCTGTAAAGATACTATTGCTAAAAGATAATATTAATAATGTGAAGACAAGCGACCAATAAGAAAATGAATAATGTAACACTTCTTTCTATTCCTTGAATAAGCTCTTCATGGGTCACATTATGAAGCAAATGTTAAAAATTAAATCTGACAGCCACTCCAAAAACTTAACTGTTGAGATTGTGTGAAATATGGAATAACAAGGAAGACTAATGAACTGAATATACCTTTGAAAAGTAGAAAGTCAACATAAATAACAAATTTGAAAATATTATCAAATTTACAAATTCAATGCTATCCCAAAATGTCAATGGTATACTTTACAAATCTAAACAAAATTACAAAATTCATATGTAGGAGCAAAAAGCCTAGAATTTTAAGAAAAATAAGGAAAGAAAGTGGAAATGAAGAAGAAACAGTACTTCTTGACCTAAACCTGTTTTATAAAGAAGCAATTAAAAAAAAAAAAGCCACTGATACTGGTTAAAAAATAGAAAAGATATCAATGTGAAAGACTACATAAGGAAGACACACAAATAACTGAGTGTTCAGTAAACCCCAAAACACAAATTACCTAAGAATTATGACTCACTTTGAAAACTAGAAAGTGGTTTGGCAGAAATCAGGTGTAGAACACAGCTTATATCACATTCCATAATCAATTCAAAATAAATACATGATCTGATTAAAGATCATAGCATAAAAAAAATTTAAGAGAAGCATATCACAAAACTTTCACAGTTGATGATAAAGGAGAATTCTTAACCAGTCAAGAAATACAGGCAATTACAAAAGATGAAATAAATTATTCTAATTATATGAAATCAAGAAGCTATGGAAGGAATAAAATTAACACAACTAGGATAAAAAGAGAAGTCATGTATCAGCAGAAAAAAAACTTTTCTATCAAATATATCCAACAAGGGACTGATATCCAAGATATTGACAACTAAAAGAAATACATAAGACCAAAAGCCAAGCCCCAATGGATAAATTATTTAAATATATGAATAAGTCTTTCTTAAAAATAAGTGCATATCGTAAACAATCATATGAAGGAATACTCCAAATCATTAATAAGGTAAAGGGAAAAAAAATTTTAATCCTAAGTTTTTACTTAGAAAACTGATAAAGATGACAAACGATGAGAAGTCAATGTACAATGGATTATGGAAAAGCAGGCACACTGGTGGAATATTTGATGGATCTATGTATTATGACTAAATTGTTCATACACTCTAACCCAGATATTCCTCTACTAAGTATTTGCTCCAAGAAATCATTGACAAAATTCAGACCCTAAACATATCAGAACATTTATAACAGCACTTTTATACTACTTTTTGTGGTAGGGAAAAAAAAAAAAAAGGAAACAGTAGGTATTAATCAACTTGGGAACAGATAAACAACACACTGTGGTGGATTAGCAATCTTTGTTCTAGCCATGTATGAAAAGGTAGTTGATCCTCTTTTGCCCACAAAAGCTTCTTCCAATCCCTCCCAAATTCTACTGCATGTTTAATATACTTATTGACATTGCTGTACTCACTCACTTTGTCATATGTTCAAACCCCTCATGTAATCCTACCATTCCCACTAATTCTCTACTTATTCTTCCCTTTGGTTAACCTCCTTTAAAAAAGCTGTCCACTCTCTGCCTCCACTTCCTTTCCAAACCCTTTGCAATCTGGCTATCCACTTCCTCCTTCTACTGAAAGTGCCCCATCCAAAGTCACCAGTGATGTCTCCATTGCCAGATGTAACATACCCTTCTTGACCTCTCTGCCACATTCAACTCTATCGATCATTTTCTCATCCCAGATAAGTCAGTTCATTTGTTTCAAAAAAAGAATTTTTGTCTTAACAATTGAGATATTAAGGAACAATTTGAGTATAATGAAAATTTCAAGTTGGTTTAAACATGATTTCTTCTGCAAGAAACATCAAGATGGCAGAAAACCGCACCACTTCTCAGTAACTCCAAGCCACTTCCACAAGCAAATGTCAGGTCTTCTAGGGCAGCAGGAGCTGGGATCAGTCCCCAAATTCTCCTTTACACAGCTTCCACCACAGCCAAGGTTTTAAGCCAATGGAGGTTCTGCCCTTCAGCTCACTCTCCTGCCCCAGGACAAGCAGTAGCCTTGAGCTGAGGACAGATACTATTTATTGTACTATTTATGTATTCCTTAACCATTTAACATGTATAAAACTTGGCTACCATTTTTTATTAGGTTCCTCCTTTTTTATGTATCACTGATGACATTTTTGAATGTTGTACCTCTAACCCTATTTCCTCATAAGTCCTGTGGTTTTTCAATGCACATATTACACAATATAGTACTTTTGGAGAACACTTATGTCAACCTTCAGGAGAACTGATTGTGCTCTCATCTCTATATTATTATATTACATTATATTATACCATATTATAATTATAGTGTACTGACTATATTATTATAATTATATAATTGTGTTATATTGTGCTAGTTTTTCATGGAAGACATATTACTGATTATACAGATCACTCATACCTGTCATGGGGCATTTTTTCCCCCTCTATACTACCTCACTTGGAAATCTCATCAGCTAACAGGGAACTATCTCTATGCACCCAAATTTACAAATACAGCCTTAATTTCTCTACTGAGCAGTAGTTAAACATTGCCATCTACAACTCAAGCATTTCAAACTGGATACATAAAGAACAAAGGGGTCAAACCTGAACTAAATTAAAATGTAAGTGAAAAATACTTTACAAAATAAAAACCAAATAAAACAAATCTAACAGTATATTTTAAAACTAAGTCAAAACACAGTCCACAAGGATTAGTGGTCCCATTTTTCTATGTTTGATATCACTCCTATAGAAATCTCAACTCAACACTTTGGAAATCAAGCTCTCTTCTCCCTTCCAAAAAATTACACACACAAATACATACAAAAACACTTTTTTTCTTCTTAACTTCCCTATTAAGGATACCACTATCCTCCTGGTCACCCATGTTTGCAATCTCCTCTCACTGATCCACATGGTCAATCCGTGGCCAATCTCAGTATTTCTCTCAGATATAGACACATCTGTCCACTCACTATTCTCATCCCCTCTCACCAGGATTATTTCAATAGTTTTCTAACTGCTCTACCTCCCTCAGGTCCTTCCCTACCCTAACAAATCTTCTACTCATCTATGAAGGTGATAATTCTAAAATTTAGGTCTTACCACATCACTCTCCCGCCAATGAGCTTCAATGGGTTCATATTATCACCAGAAGCAAAGAAAAAAGCATATATTTTACACTTACAGCTTTTGACGACCTGGTCTTTCTCCACTTTTCTGGTCTAATATTTGATGCTCCTCCATACACTTTACAAACCAGTCACACTGGCCTGCTGGCAGCTCCCCACCCTTTATTTCTGCCTTAGTTTCCCTGGCTTCCTTCATAAGTCACCTCCAGTACAGCCTCCTGTAGGAGTTCTTCCCAAGTTTACCTTATAACAACTCTGTATATATTTCGCATGTTATTTACATGTTGTGTCCAGAATTAAAACCTAAGTCTCTCTAGGAAAGGGTTCATTCTTGCCTTTTTTTTTTAATCCTTCCAGCTTAGCCCAGCATCTGGAGCACAATCAGCACGTAACAAATGCTTATTGACTGATGAATATAACGGAGTACTACTGTAATATAAAAAATAAATATTGGAAGGAAGCATTGGGAGACTCATGAACTGATACAAATTAAAGTAAGCAGAACTACAAAAACAACATTCAGAATGATAATGCAAATGGAAAGAACCACCAAATAAGCATAATTCAATGGTATAAAATTATAATGACCAAAATTAGGGATTCAAGAAAACACCTCCCCCAGCTCTTTTGCAAAAGTGAAGGACTGTGAGTATGGGATATTGCATACAATGTTAAAGTTTTCTGGAATGTCTTTTAATGTAATAGAATTTTTTTTCTTACTTTTTTCATACTTATAAAGCCAATGAAAATTTTATATCTATATATGTAAAAATCTTGTCTCAATTAGGAGCTTCTAAATCCAATGTTAAAAAAAATTGATAATGTAACTTTGAATAATTCTCAAAAGAAAGATGAAAATTATTAGCCCTATTTGGCCAATAAATTAATTTTTTAAAAACTTTGAATACTTGGTGAATAGGACTAAAAAAGTAAGCATCATGATGAAGTACAATCAGTGAAGCACTTTTATATTGGCACCTAATTATCTCTCTGTTTTATATTTCCTACATTTAATCCTCCCAGGTCTTAACAAAAATCTTTATTTAAAAGAGGAAATCCAGAAAAAATTCAGCAAAACAAATCAATAAACTGAAATAATTTTATTTTATATGCAGTGATCCACAGCTGTGGAGAAGTTTCTTCTCATTTATCTTCTTTGGGAGCAAAGAATGATTGGTCTTTCTGATTCTTGCAACACTTTATTTCAATAAGGAAACTGTTTTGTGGTGTTTGCTCTTTCCATATACACTGTTGTGGTTAGTGTATCTCATTTTCCTGGCTCTGCTGACTTCATTTTTACATCAGTTCACATTAGCAATTCCCATGCTTTACTGTATTCATCATGGTTATCAGAAAGTACAAAATCATATTCATGCACCATCATTTGTTTATCCATTCCCCAATCAATAGCCATCTACTAGTCCTCTGCTAC
Organism: Myrmecobius fasciatus; assembly: GCA_023553655.1. Taxonomy (NCBI): domain Eukaryota; kingdom Metazoa; phylum Chordata; class Mammalia; order Dasyuromorphia; family Myrmecobiidae; genus Myrmecobius; species Myrmecobius fasciatus. The sequence continues at coordinate 727,582 of JAJPUD010000270.1, read as the reverse complement.
CATAAATATTTTGATGGAAAGGGGCCCTTTCTTTTGGTTGATGATGTCTTAGGGTAAATACTTAGCAGTGGAATCTCTAGGTCTAAAGATACTGACATCTTTGTCACCTTTTCTGCAAAATTCTAAATTGCTTTCTAAAAGAGATGAAGTTTTACAACTCTATCAATAATGCATCACTGTACCTGACTTTCCACAATTTTTCAAACACTGACTATCCCTGTTCTTTGTCATGTTGGTAAACTTCCTGAATAAGGGATGAAATCTGAGCTCTATTATTTGCATTTCTCAAATTATTAATGATTTGGAGTATTCTTTCACATAGTTATTAATACTCTGAAATTCTCTTGAAAAATATTTGACTATATCCTTTGACCACTTATCCAATGGGAAATAGCTCTTTTTTTATGTTAGTAGTTTACATATATCTTGAACATCAGCTCTTTAACAAAGATATTTGATTCAAAATTTTTCCCAATCAACCACTTGACTGGGAAAAATCTTTAATGCATTAATCTTGTTCCTTCAACAGATTTTGAATTTCAAATAAAAAATATCTTTTGTAATTATCTCTATCCCTTGTTTTATTAAACAAAGATACCCATTATCACCATTACTATGTAACATTTCTTAGCAAGAAAAGAGAAACAAAGGGAACAAACACAAAGAGAGAAAGAGGGAAGGAGGGAAAAAAGAGAGACAGAAAAGAAAGGAAAGGAATGAAAGAAGAAGGGGAAAAGGATTTATTAAGCACCTACTACATGCCAAGGACTGTGCTAAGCACTTTATGAATATTTATCTCATTAGATCTTCACAACAACCCTGAGAGGAAGGTGTGATTTTTACTCCAATTTTATGGTTGAGGAAACTGAATCAGACAGCAGCTAAGTGACTTGCCCAAGGTCACAAAATTAATAAAAGTCTGAAGTCAACCAATCCAGGCCCATCACTCTATTCACTAAGCCCATCTGGCTGCCTCAGGAAACAAAATGATCACTTTTCAAAGATGATGTAACTTAAAAAGCCCTAGAATATTTATTTTAAAAGTTCATTGACAGAATAAATTTAGCAAAGTTGTAGGATCGAAAATACATACTCAAAAATTAGAGCATTCCTTTATATGATCTACCTTTGTTTGATTAAGAATTTATCCCCCACCCATGGAAGGAAATGTATCTTCTCTTCTACATTTATTTTTGCTATGATCTTTAATATTCAGGTCATTGGTGCATTTTGAATTGATTGTGGAATAGAGTATAAGTTATCACTCTCAATCTAATTTCTGCCAGACTGCTTTCCAGTTTTCACAGCAGTTCTCATCAATTACAGTTTATTACCAGGTAATTTACTTTAGGAGGTCTACTGAACACAGGGTTTAGTTCCATTATTTCTGAATCTTCCTTAACTGGTCTTTTCCATTGACCTCCCCCTCCCCCAATTTTTTTTTAACCAGTACTAAATGATCTATTTTATAATATGAAGTCTAAAAAGTTCTATTCCCTCTTCATTCTTATTTTATTTTATTATTTCTCTTAAAATTCTAGATTTTTTTTCTCTAAGTAAAATGTGCTATGTAAACTATTATTTTATGATTGTCAAATTGCCCTGTCTACAAATTAGTTTTGATAATATTTTTATTTTTGTTATTTTATTATTTGGCATAACCCAGTCATGACCACTGGACTATTCTGGCCACTTTAAGGAATGTTTGGTAACTTCCAAATATTCTATACATCCATTTTGTAATTACTTGAAATAGAATTCCTTTTCTATCACCGACCAAACATCTTTTTCTGCTATGATTGTTGAACCAGGTCAAATAGCTTTATCACAAAATGCTTAAAAATAAGATTTTTCAAAACAAATGAGTCATATCTAATCACAATGATCATATTCCTAAAAACATTATTAAAAAAATTGCTTTAAAATGGTATTTTTAATTTTTATTCCTTTATATATTTTTTCTTTATGTATGCTTTAGGATGCAAAGGACATACTAGTTTAGTAGTACATGGATATAATTTACATATAAGTAACCATACGTATATTTGAGGGAATGTATTCAAGAATTTTTTGTTTACTTAACAGAGTAATTGGTATACAATTTTACAAATCTAGAGAGTACTGCTCTTGTGGAGTGCCCTCAGGATATATCAGAAGCTCTGTTCTATTTAATAATGGCTCACATGAAGAGACAGATACTTATCACAGCTTCAGGTGACACAAAGCTAAAAGAGACTCCACACATTACATGATAGGATCAAAAGAAGAATCCTTGCTAGGCTAGAATGTAGAGTTCTTAAAAGATGAATTTTCAAGTGCAAAATGGAGCTCACTGAAAAAAGAGATGGGAGGTTCAGCACACTGCAAAAGCATCCAAGAGCAATCCAAATGGCACACTATGTGCAGAGATGTGGCTTGCAAAATAAGGAAGATTAGGGCTTTGTGGAAATATCCCCTACACAAGAAGAGACTAAGATGCTACGTTTAATGCTGGAGACATTTTAGGAAGAAAACCAAGGAAGGTGGAGAATACTGGCAAGAAGGTAGGGGGCCAAGATGGTGAAGCAGCTCAAGATCCTGTCATTTAAGGATTGGCTAAAGGAGCTGGGGATGATTACCATTTTTCTAATTGAGAAGCAAAGCTGGGTTAATTGTGAGAATCATCAAAAATGTAATTAAGATCTCAGGCTATGACAGAAAGAACTGAGCATGAGCACAGCTCCCCAAGTGTGCCTGGCAGACAGACAAGATCCCTATAGTGTAGACATGAGATGAGAAATGGAAAAATATCACAAGATAAAGGAGGATCTGAGGAAAGTGAGAACTGTCCCCAAACCAGCCTTTCATCATTTCACAATGAATAAACCAAGGCTGTTATTTCTCCTTCCAATTAACTAGGCAGAACTAGTATAGGGGATTGCCAAGGAGGGTGATCAGACTGTCACCAAGTGTGAGTCAGAGACAGTCTGAGGGTCTTCCCTCAGACTTCTCTTCAAACCCCCAGACTGAGTAGTAGAACACCCGCTGAGAGACCTGACAAGGAGCCATGAGGGTCAGCCCATTTTACTTTCACAGAGCCGGCTGTCGGGATATATCTTGGCCATGACCAAGACTCCACAGCACTCCAAGTGCTCCAAGACACCGCCGAAGAGCGGCCATACTGCTTCCTCTCCAAAACCTCCATTAAAGAAGGACTATTTCTCAAAAGTAGCTTCACCATTCCACCTGCAGACAGCTGAGTCTACCTAGAGCTTCCTTAAGAAACCAAGTCCTGCTCCCATACAAGAGACCTCCCTGGAGACAACCATCACACCCCCTCCAAACTCCTCTCTGTCTCAGGTTAAACAAGCCCATCTATGTCAGACGGTCCTAGGATGACATGGTATCCGTTCCTCTCACCATCCTAGTCACCCTTCTGAATGGACTCCAGCATGTCTAATCTTTTCTGAATTATGGCAAATAGACAGAGGGACTATCACCAAACCTCAGCACTGGGACACCAGAAGATATCAAGTGAGATCTGCACCCAATGGAAAACTCTCTCTTCAATGTTCCCAAAATATACTAGCACTAGTTACTGAAAACTATGAGATGTTGCAAACGGGGGAAAGACGATTAAGACTTAGGTGCAAACTCCTGAATCTAGGTAGCAGAAACAGCAGCACTAGCACCAGACAGACACAAGGTACTGGCTTCTGAGAGAGTGCAAGGTCAAATCCTGTCACTGCCAGCAACTTACAACAACAAATCAACAAATCAAGACCTCTCTTCTCCCTTTGCTTTCCAGCAGATACGTAGCAAAATTCACCAACACTCATTAATTTCTGGTTTAAAAATTTGCATTTCTGACTGGGGGAATGGAGACCAGACAACTTTATAATTTCCAACCTCCACAACTGCTGAAACTGAGATTGGAACAGAATTTCCTGAGCTGATAAAGTGAGAACCATCTGCACTCGTATATTTTTTGACAATGGATGGAGATGAACTGCAAGGCAAACAAAATAAGCATGGAGGACAATGAAAGGCTTGTTTTTTGAACAAACTTATGTCTATGTAGAAAGAAGGCTACAATCAGAGAAAAAATCATCCTAAGAAAGGATGGGGCCCTAGACAGAGAGAAGAAAAGGATCTCTGCAACAAAAGGAAGACCACCTCCTTCTCTTAGACTGGAGAGAACAAGGGAAGAGATAAGGAAGTCTTCAAACTAAAGAGGGCATTGTAAGGAATAGAGTAGGGGGCACCCTCTCCAGGAGCCTGAGGCAGAGGGATGAGTAGCCAGGCCATGGCACGCGCTCCTGTCCACCTGGCCGACCATCACCCACTCACCTGTGTAAGTGTTTCCTGGGACTTCTTCTCCTTCAGGAGGCCCTGGTTCTTCTGTCTTCTCCAACTGGGAGATCACATCTTCTTTGGAATCTGGAAGCCCTGCTCATGGGGAAATGATTGAAAAGTGCTGAGGAGAGAAAACCATCTTGAGAGCCAACCTGGGCTCTTTCATTTTAAGGAATAAATAGATGGTGTAACAGGAAGCACCTCCCAAGACTACTTACTCTGCTTTGGGTCCCATCGATTTAGATTCAAAGAAAACACATTCACTGTAACACACTCTCTGCTAAGAAGACGGGCAGGTTTCCTGCCTTCGAGTGCCCTAGGACTGACCACAGAGTCTCTGACCTGGATGTACAGGTGGTGGGGAAACTACGGCCACTGGCGGCAGCACCGTCAGGCTCTTGGTCTCCAAGCCACGCCAGAGTTCCCATAGGGAATGAGCGGTGCAAGGACTGCCTCTTATCATCAAAGGGCTCAGGAATTCTCCCAGAGAATGTGCTCACCCCCCAGGAGCACAGCCCTTCCGATACTCCCCAGGAACAGAGGATAGGTGACAACGGCTGTCCTTACCAAGGGACACAAAGTTCTCATAGCTCTCCAGCATCACGTCCCGAAACAGGTCCTTCTGTGCCGGCTCCAGCAGCCCCCACTCCTCCCGGGTGAAATCCACCGCCACATCTTGGAATGTCAGTAATTTCTGAAACATCCAAAACCAGGCAAACTCAACCAGAGACTCTCCCTCCCAAGGAGCCTGGGGGAGGCATGGGGCTGGCAAGCAAGGAGGGAGTGGTTCTCAAAGTACTCTAAAGGGGTGGAATACTCCATGGCAAAACTGCTAGACAATCCTTTTATAGAGTTCTACACTTCATACTGGATTTTGTATATTGTAAATAATTAATTTTATTTCTCAAGGTCAGACACATAAAATTATTTTCCATACTGAGCCCCAAGGAAACAAACTTACTGCCCTTCAAAACCAATACTAATTAAGCATATGCCATCAATCACTCCCCATTGCCAGCTGCAACATCTGGAACAGGTTCTCTTCCCCCTCCCCTCTCCCTTCTTGCCCTTCTCTTTTTCCCTTCTCCTCCTTCTCTTCCTCCCCCCCTTCTCCCTCAGTTTCTCTCTCTCCCCCTCTCTTTTTCCCTTCTCTCTCCCCCTCTCTCTTTCCCTTCTCTCTCTCCCTTCTCCCTTTTTTTCTCTCTTCTGTCTGTCTCTGCCTCTCCCTCCCTCCCTCTTCCTTTCTCTCTCCCTCCATTCACTAATATATCCCAGCACCCTCCTAAGAAATCTCTTCCTTTGTTTTCAGGCATGGAGAGCAAAATCTAGAAACATTCATTGATGTTTGGTAGGGAATTTTTCATAAGTGACTGGAATAATGGGGAAAGGATCAAGTGATTCGATAATTTCCAACCCCACGAGCTCTTTTTTATTGGGGAGACTAAGATTCAGAACAGGATTTCCTTGTGTTGATTCCTCTGATTTAAAAGAATAAAATGTTAATTGAAGTAAATCAAGAAATTCTTGTGTGCTCTATTTCTGGCAGAGAGAGCTCGGGCAGAAGAGTCAAAGGAAGCAGCCATCTTCCTATCACGCTCCATTCCAAGCTAGCTACTCTTCCCTCACTCCCTTCTGATCAGGCAGTCCATCATAATTTACTTTTTATGTCTCCACTGAGACTGATCCATAGCTTCTGTGTCACCTTGTCCCCATGGAGTTCTTCTCTGTATGTAGGGAGAAATACTACCTGCCCCATCTTTCCCTGTTTATCTGAATAAAATATGCCCTTGACAGAACCATATTTTGACCAATACTTTCAGATCACTGTTTGCTGGGGCTCACAAAGCTAGTGGCCATCCAAGGGGAGGTTCACTCCCATGTCTAACTGTAGGTGCCTGCTGAGCTTTTTTATAGTCTACTTGAATTATCCTTTTGCATAAAATTGATATCTTGCTACCTCTCTTGCAAGCACAGTACCTTGTCCATAATGTTTGTTCAATCACTTTCCAATTGTGTCCAACTCTTCATGATTCTATTTGGGGTTTTCTTAGCAGAGACACTGCAGTGATTTGCCAGCTTATTTTATGGATGAGGAAACTGAGGCAAACAATTAAATGGCTTGTCCAGCTTCACACAAGTAAGCAGTGTCTGAGGGCAGATTTAAAGTCAAGAAAATAAGTCATCCCAGTGTTCTACTCTGAGAGACACATAACTATGAATAAGGGATGCTGAATGAATAAGGGATGGACTAAAATGGGCATCTCAAACTTGGTGACCTAGATTTTTAAACATAAATCCCTTATCAGTCCTATTACTCCCCAGTAGTTATTGGACTTTGTGATGCAGTATTGGAAACATTACTAATCAAAATAGTATCAATCAATAGAAACATTACTAATCAAAATTAATAAAGGAAATGAAGAGGTCAAAATATGGTCAGATGGCACAATAGTATCCTTAGTGATTTTAACAGACTTGAGTACTTCCTCCAACAGTGCAATTCAGAAACCCACCCACATCTTCTCATCAATAAACAAACATTTATTAAGTACCTACACTAACTACCAAGTTTCTTGAATGATTCATCTGTAATCCTTGTCCACAGTTCTCTATAACTCCTGCAACCCCTGTAAATCTTCTCCCAGATTGTCATTATTCCATGAGTACTAATTACACATTCAGTCTATCCAACAGTCATCCTTCATTCTGGCTCATGACTGGCCCAGCTCCTCTCATCCTATTTCTATCTGAAGATAGCCTTATTTCTCTGCATAATAAGGAAATTCAAATTAGTTAGTAAATGGCTCAAGTAGTTTCTGAGCTCTTTCCCCTCTTCTCTACAATCCTTGATTTTCTATGGAAAGGTGACAACCATGTTGCTGCCCCCCCCCTTTTTTTTTACTCATTTCTCATTTTTAATAACTAAATATTTTCTGAATTGGAGATACTGTAATTATTTTGATTATATACTATCTTCCATTTTAACGTGACAGTATGGTGACACTGGATTCAAAGCATGAAAATTAACCTTGAAAAATCCAATTTTCTCAATAAAAAAATCAAGATTAGCACAGCAAAAAATTAGTTATCAGCACAAAAACAATTTGCAGTTGGATACATGCAAAACAAAGATCAAGAAAAAAATCTATTTTTAAAAAATTTCACTTAAAATTTATAAAAAAGAATCACCAAGGTTGACTTAAAAATTTAAGTTATCAAAACTTGCTCATAAAGAAAAACAGATTTGAAGAGGGAACTCAGAATTGAACTAAATACATATAGCTAGTGCTTTACAGTATTATTTAAGCAGGGGACATGCTATTCCCTATATTCCTACATCTTTTATGATTTCCCTCAATGTTGTAGAACTTTTGCTCCTCCAAATGAATCTGGTGTGATTAGGTCTAGCCCTGGCTCTCTGAGGAGCTTTAGAGAAAACTGTTATCAAATTTTATCACATTGTCACACCAACTATCATATTTATCATAGCTTACAGCCCAGTCCTGAGCAATGACTACCCTAATTATTTAATTTGTTTTTTCTTTAAGGCGCACTATGCAATTTTATCAATACAGAGAATATTATGGGGTTGAGGATGAGAAAGTTTTGCATTCATGCATTTGTTAATGGAATAAAAAAAAAAGAAACGGCATTAGCAGAACCATCCAACAATTGGAGAATAGCTGAATAATTTGTAAAGTAGTGATGTTTTTATAATATTGTTGTAGAATATAAATTAAAATGATAAAGAATAATATGGAATTTTGAAAGATACTATGTAGAAGTGAAGAATGAGGAATCAGAAGGGCAGAGCAAACACTGATTACCATCACATAAAAGCCAAAGAATATGCATAAATATACAGCAATGACACTAAGTTATCATCAACATTTTAAATAGTGAAACTCACATGGTTCAATTACAATTATACAAATTATTTACATGGTTTTGTAAATGGAGTTTTTTCTATAATCAGTTATATAAAAATAAAATATTACCATATTGTGAAATTCATTAAAGTGACTAAAAAGGGAAGGAATCATTGCTTACTATTGTTGAGAAACACAGACAACTATAATGAGAAAATTAAACTTAGAAATATACTTCCTACCATTAGTTAACCTTCTAAAATAAAATCTTTTTTGTTATTTGTATGTTGAAATGTTTGTGCCTATTGATGTGAAGAAACTGATTAAGAGTGTGTGTGTGTGTGTGTGTGTGAGAGAGAGAGAGAGAGAGAGAGAGAGAGAGAGAGAGAGAGAGAGAGAGAGAGAGAGAGAGAATGTGAATGGGACAGTCTATGTCTGTCACTTCTGGACAACCAGAATGTTAAGAGAATTAAGAGGCAGAAAATAACTATGAATAATTAAACAACTATGAATAATTAAACAATCTCCTAATTAAATTAGCATATATTGTAATATCCACTCACCTCAATACAAAAGTGAACATGGAAAGGACGGTGAAAAATGCAGAGGAAAGGAGTGAAAAAAGGGTTGGTTGGTTTTAAGATTCTTTAAGAAAGTGACAAATGTTAAATAACTATTATTCTATTTAATGAGGAAACATGTTAAATGACAATTGGTCTGAGTCCCATGACAATATCTTTCTTATCTCACATGGAATTTTCACCTGTGGTTAAGGAAGGCTTTGAGTATAACTCCAAAATGACTTGTGATGGAGAGATGTCATTTCTGACAAGCTTCTACCTACAATAAAGAGTATGATTGTTTTTTCCAACAAAAAGGGACTATCTTCCTTTTATATTTCTGACCCAAGTCCTTAGTATAGTGCCAGGCACATAGCATGGACCTGATAAATGTTTTTTTTTTTAAAATATCTATTCATCTAAACCAAAGCTTCTAAAACTGTAAGCCAAACATAGGGGGGTCACATAACTGAATATGGAGGTCACTAAATTATAATTTATTTCAGTAAATGTATGATTTATGTACCTATTTTACATACCTATATACCCAGGGTTGTTGAAAATGTTTCAGACAAAAAGGGGTCACAAGGAAAAAAAGTTTAAGAAGCCCTGACCTAAAGTACACTGAGAATATTTTTTTTCAAGGAGCCATTAGATAGTACACATAGTGCCCACTAATTACCAGTTGGTCAATAAGCATTTATTAAGGAGCACTGGACGGTGTAACAGATAGAGCACCAGTCCTAGAGTCAGGAGGACGTGAGTTCAAATCTTAGATACTTATCACTTACTAACTGTGTGATCCTAGGCAAGTCACTTAATCCCAATTGCCTGGGGAGGGAGAGGAGGGAGAGAAAAAGAAAAATCACCAATAAGCATTTATTAAGTGTCTATTATGTGCCAAGCACGTCGCACTAAGTTCTGGAATATCCCAAATCATGAAAAACAAAGCTCATTACTTACAGGCAGAAAATGACTAGTTATCAATTTTGGAGTCATTTAGAAGCAGCCATCTGTTTACAGTGAGATTAGCAACTTCAGAGCAAAATGAAATCAGTATCTAATTAAAAGACTAAATACAGGAAATATATAGCATTAAAACAACTTGAAACTCAAGTAAAAAATTATTTACACCAAAAAAATTGATCAAAGAACAGGTACCAACATACAGTCCCTACATCCTAAAGAAAATAATGTAAATTCTGCCCCTCTACAGGATACCAAAAGACCCTAAAAAGCACCCAATCTCTCTGCCAAAGGCAGACAAGGGCAACAGCAGCTTGGAATTTTAGCTTCTTGTAAAAAGTCCTACAGAAGAGGATGGGAAGCAGCAAACTTCATAAAATAAGGAAAAAAAGAAAGCTCGGTGAGACCCCAAGCTCACAGTCAGGCCTGTACCCTTCAGATATGGCTGTGAAGGACAAAGGCAGCAGACTGGTCTCTCTTCTGCTCCTTCTTCCCTTCTGAAAAGATCTGGAGAGGGTTCCCCCCAAGCCATAACGATGGCCTCTGTGGGCTCAGCTGAGGGCATGACCTTCTAGTGGTCATTGTCCTCTCCCTGCTTCTCCCATCTCCTGGAAGCTAACAACTGAATCAGCCAATTACCCCCCTCATAGCCCAGGAACAACCTCCTTTGTCTGGTAGCTTAAAGAATGGATAAAGCATTAATAAAATCTTAGTAGCTCACAGCCCCAGTTAGGAGAAATCCAAACCCTGAGCAGAGGTTTGGGACCCAGCCCTATTTAAATTCTATGTATTTCCTGTTGGTCTCAGGCTTACTCCACAGCCCTCTGCTCCACATGCATTAAGCATACCATGTGGAGTGATCAACCTTTGGGATCAACCTGAATTTGTAAATGAAACCAAGTCAGAACAAAGGAAACAGTTTGGATTTTTTGTTTTGTTTTGAAAGAAAGAGATTCTTGCAGAGAACATAGCAACTGCTATCAGGACATGTTGGGGAAACAGTGATCCTTTCAGAGCTTTCCTCAGTCCCTGAAGCTTCGACTTTAATCGCTCATCACCCCCTTCATTGCCCTTCTGAGGTACACTCACTAGGCCCCTGGTAGGACTGAGGAGCATGAAGCAGGCTCGGTCTGGAAGTGCTTACTCAAAGCCTGACCTGACCAGACATTTCACAGTCCCCCATTCCAGTATTTCATGATGCAATAAAAATGACAGAATGAATGGATCTTTGAAAGAAAGGAGAAAGAGAGGGGTGAGACATGAGACAAGGGGGGATTTCTGACCCGGCCCACTGTATAATGGAAACAGCAATCAGGATCAAATGAGCCAACTACACACTTCTACCTTGCAGTTTCTCAGATATCCAATCGGGAGCTGGGCCATCTGGTTCCTAAAAGACCCTCATCTTCAGAGGGGCAGAACAAAGGGGCTCAGACATAAGGAAGGGCAGAGGCAGTGAGCTGTGCAGCGAATGGAGTGCCAGACTTGGTGTCAGATTCAAATCCTTCTGAGACACCCCTCTGGCTGTGTGCCCAAGCAAGGTGGCAGGTCACTCTGCCTCTGTAAAATGGGGTAATAATAGCACCTACCTCCTAGGATCATTGTGAGGGTCAGAGAAGGCCCATAACCTATTCAGAGAGCACTTTGCCAACTGTACAGCTCTACCTAAGTGTGAGGAGTAAGAGCGGTGGTGGTGGTAATAAGAGAACCAGCCCCACAGAGGGGGCTTGGTGAAGACAAGAAGGGGCCAGGAAAGTGCAGCATCTGCTGTGGAAGGAGACAGGATTTCAACAGAGGAAAAAAACCCAACTCACCTGAGACTTAGCTTTGAGGAACTCCGAACCCATCGTCTCCTCCCCATCGATTCCCGCTTCAAGGCCAGAGTCCTGAGAAGCCAGAACTAGAGAAAAGAATGAAGCAGAATGCTCATCAATGCCATCTTGCGCCCGCTTCACTTTCCAGGAGATTTCTCGCCCAGATTCTGGGGGTGAGTCCAGAAGTCAAAGCTCCCCAGCCCGACACACTGACTGACCCAACATCCAAGAGCACAGCCCCAGGCACTGGCGCCCAAGACCTTGACCTCCTCCCTTTGCTCTCGGCATGTCCAAGGGGCCAGGACTCCAGGGAGGGCACAGGGCAGCAGAGGCAGATGGCACAGCACGTCACTGCCCCACCACATCAACCCAGCGGCCAAAGAATTAGGAGGACAAATGGGGACGCAATGTTTGATGATGAAAATGAATGGGGATAAAGGTGTCATGCTTATTTTCATGGGACCACAAGTTTGTCCAACATCAACAAGGTAATGGTAGCAAAAAGCTCATTCAACCTTAGACTACAGGAGGAGCAGAACAGCTCAACCACTTTCAGGGCACAGTTCTCCAACACTGTATCCTCATCAAAATATATCTGCAATGTGGTGTCCAATTCTTGACATCAAAGTTTAGAGAAAACACTGAGCAGACAGAAAATGTCCAGAGGAACGAGCCAGGTGACTGGCTCAAATATAGCCTGGACCACACAGCTTCCAAGATCCCTTTATTTGCATAGAGAAGGGTCAAATCAGAAGGGAAAAAGTTCTAGGGACTATGTATATTTAGTCTGGAAAAAGGAACGAGCCATCTTTAAGTGTTGCTGGGTCTCTTTACATTTGTTCTACTTGTTTCCAAGGGTAGAAGCAGGAGCCATGGCAGGAAGTTGCAAAGAAATAAATAATTTTTAATACTCTGGATCAGAGACTCAGCATCCAAAAACATTAGTAATGCAGAACAAGAGGACAAAGCTAAGTAGATAAAATTAAAAGGACAAATGGGAAGTGAAAAAAAATGGTGTTTTGGGGTGTTTAGGATGAAAAAAAATGGCAGAAAATGAATGAAAAAAAGTTCATGCAGAAAAGATTTCATGGTCTTAGTGTACTGCAAGCAAAACACTGTGGAATGGTTAAGTTCTAGCTGAAGTGGTTCAGAGATGAGCATCCCTCCCAGGGTCAGCAGAGCCAGTCCCTCTTAGGCCCTCCCACACTGGCCGGCCCCTCACCTCTCTCCTCCACCGTCGGGTCTAAGCCCTTCATGGTCGCTCCCTTCTCGACCTTTCCTGACTGCAGTGACCTCCCTCTAAGGTTGCACTCTCCACAAAGGACCAGCAGATTCTTATACACAGCAGCCACTAGCTCCTTCTCATCAGGGTCTGCACTGATGTTCTGAAAAGAAGGCTCTCAGGACAAAGATGTTCCAACCTGGATGGATTCCAGCCCTGCACGGAAATCCCCCAACGATGTCACCATCTGACAGGGCTGGGGCTCTGGGGCCCCACAATGGGGCCTTGTAGGCTTGACAAAAGGCTGCTAGGGCAGAAGAAAGAGGAAGAAGTCAGCACCTCCAGTTGCCCACCCAACCTAGGGGGGTCTAACCCAGGTTGTCAAACTCTCCAGGCCCACAAAAGGGGACCTAACAAGTTTCACTGACCCACCATTCACCCAAGTTTTAAATCTGTCCCTCCTGGGACAGCAGGTGCTGCAGCAGTCCCTGATCCAGAACCAGATTGACAAAGTAAGCACCTTATCCACATGAACATTTCATAAAGAGAACGGCACTGGCCCTGTGATTTCACTGGTGCAGAGAATTCTAAGGTGGGGACTTCTTCTAAGGAAGATCAGAGTTTTATCTGCATCGTTCGGTCTTTGAGGCATCCAGAGGCACCAGCCAGAGTATCTGAAGCAGGATTGCAAATTGGGTCTCCTTAGCCTTGGGGCCGGTGGCTCTGTCAGAATGACCACCATCTTTGCACAGATAAAATATGACTGTCTGTAGGGGATTCTAAATAACTGCTCTGATCCTTTAGGACTTTTGGGGTGGTGGGTATTATATCCCACAGGCCTGCAGATCACAAACTTTCAAGAATTCAGCAAATTTGAGTCACTGTCACTGAAAAAGGCACAAGATTTCAGCTATGGAAGGAAGTCTAGAGGCCACTGAAACTAGCAAGCATTTTAAAGCAAGCCTCATGTCTACAATACAGTAATTTCTGACTGACTTCAGGCCCTCAGAAACATGAATCTAACATCCTGGTTGGGTTAGAAAAAAAGAGCTGTTTTACCCTTTGATCCACCAGTGTCTCTACTGGGCCTGTATCCCAAAGATATCAGAAAAAAAAAAAAAGGGAAAAGGAGCATTTTCGTGAGCAAACATGTTTGTGGCAGCCCTTTTTGTAATGGCAAGGAACTAGAAACTGAGGGGATGCCCAACGATTGGGGAATGACTAAGTTATGGTATATGAATGTAATGAAATATTATTGTTCTGTAAGAAACGATCAGCAGGATGATTTCAGAGAGGCCTGGAGAGACTTACGTGAATTGATGCTAAATGAAATGAGTAGAACCAAGAGAACATTGTACACAGCCACAACAAGATTATACAATGATCAATTCTGATGAACGTGGCTCTTTTCAACAATGAGGTGATTCAGGCCAGTTCTAATGGTCTTGTGATGGAGAAAGCCATCTGCACCCACAGAGAGGCCTGTGGGAACTGAATGTGGATAACAACGCAGTATTTTCACCTTTTTTTGTTTTTGCTTGCCTTTTTTTTTTCTCATTTTTTTTCCCTTTTTGATCTGATTTTCTTTGTGCAGCGTGATAAATGTGGAAATATATATAGAAGAATTGCACATGTTTAACCTATGCTGGATTATTTGCAGTTTAGGGGAGAGGGAAAAGGGAGGGAGAAAAATTTGGAACACAAGGTTTTGCAAGGGTGAATGTTGAAAACTATCTCTGCATATATAAAATGCAATTATTTTAAAAAATAATAGGGGCAGCTAGGTGGTGCAGTGGATAGAGCACCAGCCCTGAAGTCAGGAGGACCTGAGTTCAAATCTGGTCTCAGACACTTAACATTCCCTAGCTGTGTGACCCTGGGCAAGTCACTTAACCTCAATTGCCTCAGCAAAAAGAAAAAATAAAATAAAATAATAAAAAACAAAGTTTTGATAATAAAGTTTGATTTAAAGTGGGGGAAAAAAAGAGTACTGAGTACCCAATAATAAATACACACTCTGCCTATATCTGAATGGAACAGTATCTATAGGTCATTTTTGAGGTTTCTTCTAGATCTAAAATCCCAGGATGAAATAGACTGACAGATATATAGAGAGAAAGAGAGATGAGTAGATAGGAAGACAGACAAGAGAGATGGAGAGGTAGATAGGAAGACAAATAGACATCTATATTTAGATATATACATATAAAATCATGTAAACATATGTATAGAGGCATATATATGTACACAAACACACATGTACACATATGTAGTTATAGTGATTGGGACTGGCATGTATATGTACATGCATTTACATTTATTTATGTCAGCCATATAAATCAGAATATACTGAATGTCCCCTCCTTCCGAAGCACCAAATGCCCAGACATTAAAATGTATGATCTCCATATTCATGGGACAGTATGGGAAAATCAATGGACAAAGGAGAACTATAACAGTCACCTGAGGAAAAACATGTCAGTGAATTACATTTGCATGGAGCTTTTCACTTTGATTTAATTCAGTTCCTCCTGTTATTAGTTCCCTGTTTTGTGGCCCGGTAATGGTCTTATGTGCTGGGCAGAGCCAAAATGAGCCGGCACCTGCTCTCAGGGAACTGACATTCTACTTGGCCTAAAATGGGAAAAAGAATATGGGCCAAAAGATTAAAACATCTGGGTTCAAGCCTAGACCCAGGGAAGATATAACTAATTACCAAGCTTCTATGGCTATCCCCCAAATCAGCCAGATAGGTCTCTGAACACTTGATTACAATCTATCACCCAATCCACTGCAAAAATCCTCTCCTGCTGGGGAAGCAGCTCCAAAAATGCAGGCAGAGCCAAAATTGCATCTATATCATAATGAAGCATTAAAGCCATTAGATTCTGAAGACTCATCATAATGTAAACTTATATAGATGAGAGGCTAGATGTAGTTTAATGTTCATATATGGATATATACATGCACACTGCACACACATCCTCGTAATGCTATATAGTTATTTATCTATATATGTGTAAATATATCCTCACGATATATCTTAAGAGATATTTTGCTGGAAGACTGTGTGTGTGTGTGTGTGTGTGTGTGTGTGTGTGTGAATGCACAGAAAGGTTTCTAAATATAAGCATATGGACATATGTGCATATTCTGGCTGGAGCAGCTCCCTCATGCACAACCCAGCAAAGATAAAAAGGGCAGCAGATCAAAGACAAATTTAAATAAAACTCAAGAGAAAAGCCAGTGAATCCCTTCCCTTTGGTCCAGGATTACAACAGAAGCTGGTGATCTACGTGGGGATGGATGAAAGGAGGAACCAGAATCAGGATAATCTCTGCCTTTTTTTTAAAATCTTCAAGAGCTTCATCTACCCCCTTCTCTCCCTTGGTTTCCACCCTAGTGCAGGCTCTCATGACCTCACACCTGGGGGGAAGGCGGGTCTTCCCTGATTTAAATCCCTTCCCCCTCCAATCCCTCCTCTACTCTGCACCAAAGTGATTTTCCTGAAGTTCAGGTTCACTATGTTACTCCCTCATTCAATAGACTCCAACGGCTCCCTATCACCTCCAGAAACAAATACAAAATGCTCTGTTGATCTTCAAAGCCCTTTAAAAGCCAGCTGCTTCCTACTTTCCAAGTCTTGTCACTCATACATCCTCTGTGATCTAAGGCAAGGGCCTGCCTGCTATTCCTTTGAAGAAGCCGACTCCATCTCCAGACTCCAAACTAGCCCTATCCCTGCTCTCACCTCCTCTGCTCCTCCAGGCTT
The DNA here is from genome assembly GCA_023553655.1 of Myrmecobius fasciatus. Classification (NCBI taxonomy): domain Eukaryota; kingdom Metazoa; phylum Chordata; class Mammalia; order Dasyuromorphia; family Myrmecobiidae; genus Myrmecobius; species Myrmecobius fasciatus. The sequence continues at coordinate 711,044 of JAJPUD010000270.1, read as the reverse complement.
CCCTGGCTTCTTCCTTCAGATCCCAGCTAAATCCCATCCTTTACAAGAAGCCGTGGCAGAGCCCACTTAATGCGGGCGCTGATCATGCCCACTTCCTTCAGTCTCCAGCTTGCGAGCCCAGAGTCCTTTGCACGCTGTTCTTCTCAGAGAGCTCCCTTGCCTTCCCTTCCCTTTGTAAGGCCAGTCAGCCTGGCAGGGGGGGCTGGGTTAAATGCACACATCTACAGCTGGTGCTGCTGATGGAAAAGAGAAGCCCAGGCCCTAGCAGGGGCCACCTCAGGTTCAAGGCCAAGGCCGCCTGCCCCGGGCACGAAGCACACCCCCCCCCCCCCTTCAGCAGGAGAGGAGCAGGAAGGACAGGAAGGGCCGCCTCGGAGCAGGGCAACATTGTTCCCACCACCTCGGAGTCCGGCCAAGCCGAGTACCTCGCTGTAACCATCGAGCGCTTCAGCCCCGATGCGTTCTTTGTCTACTTTGCATGTTGCTGCGGTTTGGTGACGTTTCTTAAGTTCATGGTCAAATACAAAGAGACAACAGAACCCAGGCAGGACGCAGCCCAGCTCGCACTGCAAACAAACAACAAAAAGCCGCTGGACGCGCTCCCAAGTGGACTCGGCCTCGGAACCACCCCCTCCCGGACAATCACCCCCATCCATCCCGCCCCTAGGGCGGCCCCGGGACACTTCCGAGGGGAGGGGGAGGGCGAGTTTAACCAACCGCCCCCGCGAGCCCCGGGTCTGGAAGAGACCCCCAGAGAGGGGATCAGCAGAGGACAAGGGTTCAGCCGGGCCCCCCGGGAGTCCCCGAACGTCTCGGGGACCGATGCTGCTATTGTTCCCACTTTGCAGAGGAGGAAACTGAGGCTCGGGGAAGGCTGAGTGCTTGCCAAAAGTCACCTGGAGGCGGGAAACAGAATCTGAACCCAGGACCTCTGCACGAGCCTGAAGAAAGAAGCGAAGTGGGGGGGGACCTCGGTCGTGGGCCCCCCTCCCGCGGACGCGGGTCACTCCCCTCCTCCAGACTCTGCTATGACTCCCTAGTACCTACGGGCCTGCTGGGCCGGCCACGCCGCGCGCCACAGTCGTGCTAGGACTCGGACCCGAAGCCGGTCCTGCAGCCCACTCTGGACAGGCGGCTAATTGCGGCGCGGCCAGTGCGGGGTTCGAGGCCTCTCGGGGCCTGCGGCTGCGGGGGCCGAGGGCGGCGGCGGCGGCGGCGGCGACAGGAGGGGAAGGGGCGCAAGAACACAAACACAATCACACCGAGACACGCTTACGCCCCCACGCGCGAGCGCACACTCACCCACTCACCACCTACCGGCCCAGGAGCGGCGCAAAAAAATAAATAAAAGACGAGCCGAAAATGTTCACGCAGCTGAATCGGCGCCTGCCCGCGAGCAGGCCGAAACTACGACTCCCAGAATGCCTCGGGAGGCGGGCGGGGAGAGCAAACATAGACAACGGGCGTGAAGCTCGCGCGCACGTCACGTGGCCCTCCAGGTGGATTCAGGGAAATGGAGTCTCGTCTCAAGGGGAAGATTGCGACATGAAGGATTCTGGGAAATGTAGTCCTGAACTGCTTCTGTGCTGGCCATTTAGCCTCTTGGTTAAGTTTACAGTCAGAGACTAGCAGTTTATCCTTCGGGGTGCTGCACATTTAAAGTAAAAGAAACAGTTTCTGCCCTCAAAGAGCTCACATTCTATAGAAGAAGACACTTTGTGCACATCTGAATAGTTATCAATCAATAAGCATTTATTAAGTGCTTAGTTTTCCAAGGAATACAAAGACAAAGCACAGTCCCTGTCCCCGGGAGCTTACAACCTAATAGGGAGGCAAACAGAGGGAAAAGTGGGGAGGGGGGGGGGGGGGAGGAAAGAGAATAGAATGGCTGTATCCAGGATAGAAAATGATTAATTAACAGGAAGAGGAAGGCTAGGGGAAAAGTTCCTATAGGAGAGATTTTAGTCCGCGCTTGAAGCAGCCTGGAGATCAATACAATGGCAGAGAAGGGAGGATGTTCCAGGTACAGGGGACAGCCAGAGAGAATGCCCAGAGCTGAGAGGGATAAAATGGATTGTCGGGTTCAAAATTGCCCATCCTACAATAACAAACTCAAGCAGAACTCTGAGCAATGGCACTTTGTTAAAGGGTCCGGAGCCCTCTCTACTGAAGTAAGCCCAGATCTTCTTCATGATCTGAGATGTCCTTGCTCCCCAGGATGTTGTTTTTGTGGAGTTAGACATCCAGCTAGGCAAAAAAAAAAAAAAAGGCATGTAAAATACAGAACCTCCTTCTCTTGAGGGCCAAAAATGATGTATTGGGGGAGGGAGAGTCATCTCAGTTTGGGTGAAGCATGAGGCATCTCCACTAAGGGGTCATCCATCTGCTCATGTTGGATAAGAGAAAGTGGTCTGGAGATAGCAAAATAAGTCGGGGGACTTTCCAAAGAATCAAGGCATCATAACCCGCCGGGTTTGCTTGGACATGCAATTTGAGGGGAAAGGGAGGGACATAACTTTGTCAGCATTCTTGTGATTGCCCAATATAGCTTCATAATTGGTAAAAAAAAAAAAAAAAAAAAAAAGTGAATTAACATTTACTTGTAAATTAACATTTACATTAAAGTTTGAGACCTATTAAAAAGGCCTACTATAAGAGCTTATCTAAATATCCCAATATGATTTATATAAAATATCAAACTGATTAATACTGATTGGAAGAAAGTAGGAATCCATATGAATCATTTCTCACACACACATCCCTTCTGATGTGATTTTTGGCTTTTAACACCCAGAAATACATGTTGGGGAGGAAGGTGTAACAAGATTGGAAAGGTAGAAGGAGGCTGGGTCAGGGAGAGCTTTGAGTATCAGTGGATTTTGTATTTGATCCTGGAGGTGATAGGGAGCTTCTGGAATTTATTGGGTATCAGGGGGTGACATGGTCAGAGATATTCTTTAGGAAAATCACTGTGGTGAAAAAGTAAATTGGTGTGGAGAAAGACCTGAGACAGAGAGAGCTTTTGCAACAGTCCAGGTGTAAGGTGATGATGACGTGCAAAAGGGGGTAGCTGGGTCAGAGCAGGGATGCTGCAGAGATGTTCCTAAAGCAAAATCGACAGGCAGCAGCTAGGAGGGGGGTGGGGGACGGTGAGAGACTTTAAGGAGAACAGAATGATGGTCATAGCCTGGGAATATGATCTTACCCACTATAGTAATGGGACAAAGGAGAGGAAAAAAGAGGTTGGGGAAAAGATAATAAATTCTAACACAAACACACACACACACACACACACACACACACACACACACACACACATATATTGCTGAGGCAATTGGGGTTAAGTGACTTGCCCAGGATCACACAGCTAGAAAATGTTAAGTGTCTGAGGTCAGCTTTGAACGTAGGTCCTCCTGGCTTCAGGGCTGGAGCTCTATCCACTATACCACTCACCCAATTGCTCCATTGAATATAGATTTTAAGATGTTTACTGTTCATCCAGTTCAGGATGTCTATGAGACAATTGAAAGTTTGAGATTGGAAATCAACAGAGAGATTGGGGAAGGAAGGGCAGATATGAGAATCATCAGCATAGAGATAGTATTAAACCCATGTAAACTAATGAGATCCTCAGGTGAAGTAGTATAGAGGGATGGAAAAGAAGACTCCAAACAGGACCCTGAGGGGCACCTGTGTTTAGAGGGAATGATCTGGAGAAGGAAGCTCAGAAGGAGTGGGCAGAGAAGGAGGAGGAGACCCAGGAGAGAACCAGAAAGAGAGAGATGAGGTGAAAACCTGAGGAAAGAAAGAGAGCATCAGGAGGAGAGAGTGATAGCTGTGTCCAGGATTGTAGAGAGGTCAAGGAGAATGAGGATTGATAAGTCCATTGGATTTGCAAATAAATAGGTCATTAGTAACTTTTAGGGAGAGCAGCTTTAGTGGAAAGAAGAAATTAAAGGCTGGATTTTAACAGATTGAGAGAGAGCAGCAGCAGTTTCAAGGAGGTTAGCCACAAAAGAAAGAAGAGATAAAGGATGAAAGTAATTGGAGATAGAAGAATCAAATGAGTTACTTTTTCACCCTCAGGAGTATGTTTGTGGGCAGTGGAGAGGGAGAGACTGAAAATAAATGAGACTAGGGATGACAGAGGGGGCAATCTATTGGAAGATATGGGATGGAATGGGATTATTTGCACAAGTAGAGGGTTGGTCTTGATAAGAAGGAAGGTCACCTCATCATGTGAGACAGGAGTGAAGGAAGAAAGAGGGGGCAAAAGGCTCTAGAGTGCCATGAAGTGAGGAAGAAGAGAAGAGAAGATGACATGTAATGGCCTCAATTTCTAATGTAAAATATGAAGCAGAGTTCTCTTCTGAAAGAGTGGGGGGGAGGAGGAGTCATGGGAAGTTTGAAAGAGCCTCTGTGGAGTGAAAGACAGGGAGTTGACAAGGGAAATGTAGTAGGATTGCCCAACAGTAGGGAGAGTCCAGTTGAGATTGGGTAGCACATTTGTAGTGGACCCAGTCAGAATGGATAAGTAATTTTCTCCACTTTCACTCAAAAGCACCTGGGTAGGAGTGAAGGTGTCAGATGGTGAGAGTCACTTGGCAGGGCACAGTTGGCTTTCCCAGATCAACTAATATGGAGACAATCCTGATTTTCTGGGCTTCTCTGCCAGGATGACTGGCTGCAAAGTCACCATGGCTGAAACAGCTGTGTGTTGGTGGTAAGGGTAGGGAATGAGGATAGCGGAATTGCCTCCAGCAATAAAACCGAGAAGATTTTTTATGAGTGGCTCTCTGCTAGGTTTGAAATGCTAATGATTCATGTGGGTTTATTTTATATCTCTTCACAACTTCTGAATTTATTGTTTCAATTAATTTTTGGTAGACTCTAGGGTGTTCTAGGTAAAATAAAATCCATTAAAAGTGATATCTTTATTTCTTTTTTGCCTGTGCTTATTCCTTTAATTTGTCTTTTTTTTTTTCCTTTTATTGCTATAAGCAACAAATTTCACCTTATGTTAAGTAGTAGGTGATCATGGGCATTCTTGCTTTAAACATGAACTTATTAAATAGAACTCTACCTCTTCTCCATTATGTATAATGTTTGCTCTTGAATTTTAACAGATATTACTTACTATATAAATATACATTTATTCCTATAATTTCTAGAGTTTTTAATGGAAAAGTGATGGAAATTGTCAAAAGTCTTTTCAGAATCTATATGAAATTTATTATTTCTATTCTTAATTTGATTTACTGTATGTATAATCTTTCATATGTTGAGCCAACCATGCACACATGATATAAATTCAAGCTCAATAGAGTATGTAATCTTTCTAATATATTGTAGCATACTTGATAAAACTTTATTTAAAATTTTTGCATTCAATACATACATTGGTCTGTAATGTACTATTGCTATTGTTTCTCCCTTATTTATTCTCTAATCATATTTATATCATAGAGATTGGAAGGGTGCCTTTTTTCTTGTTATTAAAAACAGTTTATAAAGTAATAGTATTAATTAATAAATTAATTAATGTCAATAGACTTCATTTTTAAAACTCTTATAATTTTTTTCTTTTGAGAGTTCATTTATGTTTTTAAATTCCTTAAATTTTTTTTTACCTATATCAGATTGCATACTGTCTTGGAATGGAGAGAGGGAAGGTGGGAAGGAGAAAATTTTGGAATTCAAAATCTTATAAAAATGGATGTTGAAAAATATCTTTACATGTAATTATAAAAAATATTATTTACAAAAAAGGAAAAAGTGTTAAAATAAATTAATAAAGAGTTTCTGAAAATTAAAAAATTTTAATTCCAAATTTTTTCCTTCCTCTCATCCCCTCCCACCCTTACTTTTCCCCAAAGATGGTAAGCAATTTGATATAGTTTACATATATGCAATAATGTAAAATATATTTTCACATTAGTTATGTTGTAAATAAAAAAACAGAAAGTGAAAATAGTATGCTTTGATCTATATTCAGACACTATCAATTCTTTCTCTAGATGTGAATAGCATTTTTCCTCATGAGTCCTTTGGAACTGTCTTGGATTATTGTATTGTTGAGAATAGCTAAGTCATTTATAATTGATCATTTTAAATGTTGCTTTAATGTGTAAAATGTTCTTCTGATTCTGCTCACTTCACTATGTATCAGTTCATGCTAAGTCTTAAAAGGATTTCCTGAAACCTGTCTGCTCATCATTTCTTGTAACACAACAGTATCCCATTGCATTCACGTACCCACAACTTGCTCAACCATTCCCCAACGGACGGGCATCCTCTCAATTTTCAATTATTTGCTACCGCAAAAAGAGCTTCTCTAAATGCTTTTATACCAGTAGGTTATTTTCCCTTTTAAAAGAAACTATCTTTGGAATACAAAGTTACTAATGGTATTGCTGGATCAAAGAGTATACACAGTCTGTCCTTTGGGTGTAGTTCTAAATTGCTTTCCAGAATGGCTAGTTCAGTTCACAATTTTACCAACACTGTATTAGTGCCCCAGTTTTCCCACATTCCCTCCAACATTTATCCTTTTCCAACCTGATAGGTGTGAGCTGGTACCTCAGAGTTGTTTTAGTTTGTATTTCTCCAATCAATAGTGATTTAAGGCATTTTTTTTTCACATGGCTATAGATAGCTTTGATTTCTTCATCTGAAAACTTCATAACTTTTGACCATTTCTCAATTGCGTATTGACCTGTATTGTTATAAATTTGATTCAGTGGTCTATATATGTGAGAAATGAAGCCTTTATCAGAGACATTAGCTGTGGAAATTGTTCTCTAGCTTTCTGCTTTCCTTCTAATCTTGGATGCAATGGTTTTAAACCTTTTAAACTTCTTATAATCAAAATTGTCTATTTTACATTTCATAATACTCTCTATCTCATGTTTGGTCCTAAATTCTTCCTTTCTTAATACATATGTGAGGTAAATTATTCCTTTATCTCCCAGTTTTTACTTATGGTATCACCCTTTATGTCTGAATCACTTACTTATCCAAGGCAATCCCAATAAACTTTGGATAGAAAATGCCATTTGCATCCAGAAAAAAAAAAAAAAAAAACTATGGAGATTGAATATAAATCAACACGTGCTATATTCACTTCTTTTTTCTGGGTTTTTTTTTCCTTTCCATTGGTTTTTCCCTTTTGTTCTGATTTTTTCTCCCAATGTGATTCATAAAGCAACAAGTATTAAAAATAAACTAAAAAAATTACCCATTTTGACCTTTTCTTGGTATGGAGTATAAGTTTAATCTATATCTAGTTTCTGTCATAATATTTTCCAGTTTTCCCAGAAATTTTTGTCAAATATTGAGCTCTTTTCCCAGAAGCTGAGGTTTGGGGGTTTATCAAACATTAGATTACTAAAATAATTTACTTTTTGTTTTGTGTAACTAATTAATTCCACTGATCCACCACTCTGTTTCTTAGCCAGTATGAGATAGTTTTGATTATTATTGCTTTATAATATAGTTTGAGATCTGGCATTGCTAAGCCACTTTCTGTTGTCATTTATTCATTCCCTTGATATTTTGTTCTTCTGGACAAATTTTGTTGCTATTTTTTCCATATATATAAGATAATTTCTTGGTAGTTTGAGTAGTATGTAAATTGGTAAGTAAATTTAGGCAGAGTTATCATTTTTATTACACTGACTCAGCCTATCCATGATCAACTGATATTTTTCCATTTGTTTAGATGTCTTTATTTTTGTGAAAAGCATTTTGAATGTGTGTTCATGGAGTTCTTGGGTTTGTCTTGGCAAATAGATTCCTGAGAATTTTATATTATCTAGTTATTTTAAATGGAATTTCTCTATCTCTTCCTGCTGGCTTTTGTTGGTTAAATAAAGAAATGCTGGTTTTTGTGAGTTGATTTTATATCCTGCAATTTTGTTAAAGTTGTTAATTATTCAGTAGTTTTTTAGTTTTGATTGTTTCAGATTCTCTAAGAATACCATCATATCATCTGCAAAGAGTGATAGCTTTGTTCCCTCATTGTCTATTCTAATTCCTTCAATTTCTTCTTTTATTGTTATAGCTAGAATTTCTGGAAAAATATTGAGCAATAATAATAATAATGGGCATTCCTGCTTCACTCCTGATATTACTGGAAAGGCTTTTAGATTATGATGGTTTTATATAGAGACTATTTATTATTTTAAAGAAAGCTGCATTTATTCAAATGCTTTCTAGTGTTTTTAATTAGAATTGGTATTGCATTTTGTCAAAAAGCTTTGTATGTGTTTATTGAGATAGTCACATGATTTCTGTTGGTTTTATTATTGATGCGATCAATTATGCTGATGGTTTTCTTAATACTGAACTAATCCTGCATTTCTGATATAAATCACATTTGGTCATAATGTATGTACCTTGTAATACATTGGTGTAATTTTCTTGTTGGTATTTTATTTAATTTTTACTTGTTAGTATTTTATTTTTCCATTTTAGTTCTTCCTGGTTAAGGTATCAGCACCAGATTTCTGTCATAAAAGAAATCTGATAGGACTGCTTCTTCACCTAGTTTTCCAAATTGTTTATATACTATTGGAATTAATCGTTCTTTAAATGTTTAGGAGAATTCACTTGTCAACCTTTCTGGCCCCAGTGATTTTTTTTTTCAAGGAGTTCCCTGATGGTTTGTTCAATTTCTTTTTCTAATCTGGGGTTATTTAAGAATTGTGTCCTCTTTTGTTAATCTGGGCGATTTATATTTTTAAAAATAGCATCAATTTCACTTAGATTGTCAGATTTTTTGGCACATAATTGGGCAAAACAGTTCTTAATAATTTTTTTTCTTCTTCACTGGAGGTGAGTTTACCCTTTTCATTTTTGATACTGGTAATTTGGTTTTCTTTCTTTCTTTCTTTCTTTTTTAAATCAAGTAACTAATGGTTTGTCTGCCTTACTGTATTCTTTTTTCCAGAAAACTACCTCCTCGTTTTATAGATCTCTCTTCTGTAAGATAATATATGAGCTCTCTAAACCTTATAACACAATGAAAGTGACAGATTTTATTGTAATCATAATTCTTCCATATTTATTCTTATGTTGTTTCTGTTCATCATAATTCCAAACTTTTTAGATCTATGTGGACAATTATTTTCCTCAAACTTTCTTGATTTGGTCTCTTGATTAGATCTGGAAAAAACTCAAAGCAAGTTTATTTTTATAGATAATTGTTGGGCACTTGCCATCTCTTGCTAAGAGCCAAGAGCTCATCAGTCATATATATTACCAGAAAAAGAGAGACTTAAATCGTATTCTTAGAAAGCATCTTCTTAGCCAAATGTTCATTTCCCATACTGCTTACCATTTATTAATTCCCTGCCTTCATTCAGCAGTAAGCTGAAATTACCACTTATACTTTCCAGGATTTGAGAAATGTAACTTCTTTACTTTTCAGCTCAAGGTTTCATATTCCTAATCAATTCCTTCCAGATTCCCTAGGATGAATTTGTCCCATGTTATTCAAAAGTAAGTAGTAGTCAAGTTTGACACTTCTCAAAAGCCTCTCTGCCATGTCATGGAAATATCTTTTAAGAAGATAATTGACTGTTTTACATTTTTATTCATGTCCCCCAAATATAACACAGTGCCTCACACATAGGGGGTAAATAATAAATGCTAATGCTCAATTATCAGGTCCACAATTAGCTTTCTCTGTGCCCCTTAAAAGTGAAACATATTTTAACATAATTAACATGTAGTGGATATCCTGCCATCTAAGGGAGGAGTAGGGAGTAGGGAGGAAAAATTTGTAACAAAAAGCTTTGTAAGGGTTAATGTTGAAGAATTACCCATACATATGTTATACAAATAAAAAATAATAATATAAAAAAAGTGAAACATCAAATATCATCACCCAGGTATGACAAAGAGAGGTGGGGAGACCAAGAATGAGAAAATTGTTAAAGGCTTGTTGAAGGAAGTAACATATAATGAATTTTCAGAGAAGTTAGAAGCTTGAAGAGAAATAAGTCAGCAGCCAAAAATTCTAAGCATGGCACCCAGTCTATTTGAAGCCATAAATTGAGCAGCCAACAGACAAGTGTAGATGAAGCAGAGAATGGGGGAAGCAGAAGAGTGTTGGTCATAGGCTAACAAGAATTATTAAATGCAGTCCTAATTTCCTAAAATTACATAGCATATGTGATTTAGCAATACAATGGTTTAAAAATAAAAATGCTACTTACTTTAAATCCTGTGTGCTTAAAATACGTTTTCAATCAATATTCCCCATTCATTCATCACAACAATAAGATGAATAGCAATCCTACATCAATAAAGCATTGTATTGAAAAGAAATTTAGTAGAAAGAGAAGACAATGCATTTTTTCTATTCCTCTTTGGCTGTGTTTCAGTGTCTAATTTTTAATTCAAAGCAATACTACTGCAGACCAATAAATTATACTGGGATAAATGTGGTATGAGCAGAATTCAGAGAACAATTTATACTCAACAGTGTTATGAAAAAGGGTTTTTAAAAAAAACTTAAAAACAGTGAAATGATCAAGCTATGATTCCAGAGACCTGATGATTTAGAATGTTCCAGTCTCCTCATACAGAAATGATGGGCTGGATATGCAGCAGGAAACACAAATTTTTGGATTTTGCCAATGTAAGGATTTTTGTTCCTTAACTCTGAATTTGTGACAGGATTATTTTTTGTCCAGTAGAATAAGGGAGGTGAGAGACAAAAAAGAAGCACATTTGTTCGTTGATAAAATTAACTTTTTAAAAAATGAAATGTGGTGTGTCCTAACATAAATATCCTTTGGTTTTTTTTAGATTGAATTGTCCCTCTCAATACCCCTTTTCAGTAAGCAAATAATAATTTTTAAAAGCTCTCAATGCATAACTGCATAGTCTAGGAAATAAATTCCTACATTGATCATGTCAAAAAGCATATGTCTTCTAAGTTCATCCCCTCAGTGGTCAAAGGATCTAAACAGAAAAATTTTCAGATGATCAAATGAAAGCCATCTATAGTCATATGAAAAAATGCTCTAAATCACTATTGATTAGAGAAATGCAAATTAAAACAACTCTGAGGTATCACCTCACATCTCTCAGATTGGCTAAGATTACAGAAAAAGATAATGATAAATACTGGAGGAGATGTGGGAAAACTGGGACATTAACGCATTGTTGGTGGATTGTGAAATGATCCAACCATTCTGGAGAGGAATTTGCAACTATGCTCAAAGGACTAAAAAATTGTGCATATCCTTGACCCAGCAGTGCAATTACTGGGTCTGTATCCCAAGGAAAGCATAAAGGAGGGAAAAGGACCCATATATGCAAAAATGTTTGTAACGGTTCTTTTTGTGGTAGCAAAGAATTGGAAAATGAGTGGATGCTCATCAGTTGTGGAATAGCTGAACAAGTTGTGGTATATAAAAGTAATGGAATATTATTGTTCTATAAAAATGATCAACAAATCGATTTTAGAAAGTCCTTGAAAGATTTACATGAACTGATGCTGAGCAAAACAAGCAGAACCAGAATACATTGTACACAATAAGAGCAAGAAAAATGTGATAACCAACTGTGAAAGACTTGGTTCTTCTCAATGGTTCAATGATATCCAAAGCAATCCCAATAGACTTTGGATAGAAAATACCTTCTGCATCCAGAAAAAAAAAAACTAAGGAGACTAAATGAAAATCAGTATATGCTATGTTCACTTCTTTTTTGTTTTTTTTTTCTCCCATTATTTTTCCCTTTTGTTTTGATTCTTCTCTCCCAACAAGATTCAGAAAGCAATGTGTATTAAAAATAATTTTTTAAAAGTTCATCACCTCTGCATCAAGATTATATCTCTATTCCTTTGGACTCTTAGTTCTCACTAGATTGATCAGAGTTCTAATATCTTTCAGAAGTGGATTTTTTGGTAATGTATTTGTGTAAACTAATCTGATTCTGCTCATTTTGTTCTGTATCAGTTCACAGAGGTCTTCCCAGATTCTTCTAAAATTTTCATTTCCTGATTTCTTATAGTACATTTATTCCATCCCATTTACACACTGGTTTGTTTAGCCATTCCCCAGTAAGAGAACATTCCTCTAGTATTCACTTTTTGACTACCCTGAAAAGAGCTGCTAGAAATAATTTTTTTATACATGCAGAACATTTATCTTTTCTTTTGATCTTTTTGGGATATAAACCTACGAGTGATACAGCCAGGATTAAAGGCCTGCACATTTTAGCAACATTTTAGGCCTAAATCAAAATAACTTTCAGAATAGCTGGGCCAAGTCATAGCTCCACTAATACTATACAGTACATAGATGCTACATTGCACATGTGCTCTGCTCCAGCCAAATTTGATTATAGCCCCTGCTAAAAAATACTCATGTTGTCCTGCCCCTATGACTTTGTTCAAATTGCCCTTCTTTTTCTCTACCTAAATATTCTTCTTATCTTGTTTGAAGCAAGTACACAATGTGGTGGATAAAATGCTGGTCTTGAAGTGAGAAAGATCTGAATTAAACTCCTGTCTTAAACCCTTATTAGCTATGTGACCTTAGGTCACTTAACTGCTGCCTGCCTCAGTTTCCTCACCTGTAAAACAAGGATATTTTCACTTAACTCCCAGTATTGGTATGAGGATAAATTACACACACACACACACACACACACATACACATACACACACACACACACACACACACACACACCATAGTAGATGCTTAGTATTTGTTCCCTTCTCCCTTCCCTTATTCTTTATGGCACAAATGCAAACTTTGGTATTCATTCCTTCTCTGAAACCCACTCCCCATCCCCAAGCAAGAGACCTTTTGTCTCTTTACACCAAAGGATATAGGAGCCTTTCTACATCACCTGCACTCATGAGACTATCCCTACACACCAAGTCAGAATTCAAAAAATCTCTCAAGACATCCCAAAACCTTCAAGAAATGAGAATGTAAAGATACCACAATGGCCAGATCATTCATAAGATGAAAAGTTCTCCTTACCAAGCAAGCGAACGTTCTCATAGTTTTTCAGCATCACATCCCTGAACAGATCCTTCTGGACAAGTTCCAATAGCCCCCATCCATCCTGGGTGAAGTTCATTGTCATGTCTTGGATTGTTAGGCCCATCTGAAATGCATATTTAAACAACAACAACAACAATCCGTTCCTGCTCATCTAGAGACTATCCCTCCCACGGATCATAAGGTAGGTATGAAATTGCTAAAGTCTAAAGTGAATGGTTCCAACAGCATCAAGGATTTGAAGTACTTCATGTCAAGTATTTCTTGAAAATAGCCCTTCCATGTTACTTACTTCCTACTTAGTAAACTACATAAGTAATTTTGATTTGTTAAATTCAACCTTACTCATAATTTCCTGCTCTGAGCCCTAAGCAAAACATGCCCATTACTCTTCAAAATCACATTACTTTCTACTTCATGCATCATACCAATACTAATTGTGATATTTGGGCAGAACTATTCATAAGGCAGGCTACAAATGAAATTTTATATAAATATATATACATGCATATAACTATTCGTAAGGCAGGTTACAAATAAGACTATACACACACACATACATAATATATATAAACAAGCAGAACAGTTTCCTCTCCAAACCACTCCATACTTTTTTACTGGCTGCCTGTGATGTGCCTGGAATGTACTTCTTCCTCAACTTTGCCTCTTAAAATCCTCCCAGCTGTTAGTGCTTTATCTCCCAAATTGCTTAATATCTGTTTTGAATCTATTTTGCATAATCAGTTGGATCTGTGATCTCATTGCCTGGATCCAGTGATACAAATTATGATCCACTCATGTCTATGCATCCTAGGCTGCTCTCCTTCATGTCCTCCCCAAAGTCGATCACAGGGAATTCACTCAATATGCTGAAGCACTTCCTTACTGCTACTTGATATTGTTGGGATATCAGTGGAACACTCTGGCTGACCACTTTTCTTCCCTCTCTCTTATCCCATGAACAATCCATCTTGTTTTCCTACTATACAATTGTATTCTTTGTTCCTGTCCTTCCAGTGAATTACTCACTGATTACATGTTGTAGCTTGCTCATGTTCACCACAAACCCTTTTGTTCCCCTCTGTGTGATATTTATCATAGTTCTTCAGAGGCAAGTAGGGTTCTATACCATTTTGCCATGTTTGTATTGAAAAGATGGACTTTCCTTTGCTGTAAAATGATAAAAATAGCTAGAAGTCAATAAAAATTCTTTGCAGTTTCTTGAAATCAATGTATTCCTTTTTAACTATAAGTACAGATCCATCTGTATTGTCTGTCCTAGATATTTTATACTATTTGACAAGTCCTATAGAATGTCCATTTAAATGCATGTGAAAATCTGGGCAACTGGCATCTGCAACTTTTTGGTCTTTCTGAGTGGATAGGCTAAAATCTATCACGGCCCATTTTGAGAAGGCACTGCAGTGTCCTAGGGCTTTACACAACCAACACAATGTCATCCGTACACAGAAGCCTCTGGAAGACCTCAGCCAGCACAAGGAATCCTCAATCTCAAATCTGCATTGGAACTCTTTCCCACCATGGCAGATATTTTGACATGTACGTATCTCCCTGTTTTATACCTTACTTAATGTTTATTTTTGTAGTCATTGAACAGGCTTATTTCTATTGTTCTCTCTTCCAAGGCATCTTGAATTACAGTTATACATGGGAGATATTTAGTTTAAAAAAATCCTTTAGGGCAGCTAGGTGGCGCAGTGGATAGAGCACCAGCCTTGAAGTCAGGAGAACCTGAGTTCAAATCTGGTCTCAGACACTTAACATGTCCTAGCTGTGTGACCCTGGGCAAGTCACTTAACCCCAATTGCCTAAGCAAAAAAAAAAAAAAAAATCCTTTAAGGCAGCTTTCTGTTCTACAATTGAATTCTTTTTTTTTTCTTTTTTTGTAATCAACAAAAAGTAAGCATAATGGGATTTTATATTCTCTATATATTTCAGTCAATCATAAGATGGCAAAGATGTGGTCCACAGTTAATACTGTTTATGAAAACTTGCTTCTTCCCCAATGATAATTTCACATATATCCTAAAATCACATATAGATGATTCTCATAAACATTATATAGGGGCAGCTAGATGGCACAGTGGATAGAGCGCCAGCTGTGGAGTCAGGTGGTCCTGAGTTCCAATTCAACCTTAATACTTCCTAGTTGTATGACCCTGGGCAAGTCACAACCCTAATTGCTTTGCCAAAAAAAAATTGTATACATGTGAGAATCGGTATTTATTTGGTCACCTTTTTGTAACCAATAAGATCTAAGGGTTTTTTTTTTTTCATGCTTTTGCTATTATCTCCTCCTTCAAAGACTTTATAAATATGTCCTTCAATGAATACAAAATTGTATCTCCTCTGGCACTAATTCAGCACTCAATCCAATCTAGCTGCTTTTCTCATCTTTATTACACAATCATTAGTGCCATTTCTACTTTCTCTATGAGCACTTTAGGACTGTAATAGTAAAAAGTGTAATGATTCCACTATTGTTGATGTATAAGATACCTTATTATAATTTTTGCAAGTCTTCCATTAATTTTTTTTTATCTGAAGTCCACTTTTGACTCTTATTGTTAAATGTCTTTGGGATGACTTTGTTTGTTTGTATATCTGGCCAAACATTCTTTAGTTTGATCTTCCCCTCTGTTACTTCTCCCTGCTTTAGGAGATGGTACTACTCAACATGTGTCTATAATATTTTACACTTGATCTTATAATTTAATCTAATGTTGCCTTTGGCAGCCATCTCCTGCTATTTGGCAATTAAGTCAAATGTTTGCTCATGGATGTGCTATCAGTTCTTTTTTTGGTCTCTTTGTAACAAATTACACTAAGTAATGTAGTTAATTAAACATTATAGATGATATTAATATAGCCTTTTCAATGTAATTTCTATTGATCACTTCCTATTTTCTATTTTTAATAGCTTATTTAATTCAGGCTTAAGTTTTTCTAATTGTGTGCCTCATCTTTTTCTCATTAATATTATTTATTTTTGTTTATAGAAAATTTGATTTTACTTCTGATGAGTCAATGTTCTGACTGAAGGATATTTCCCACATCATAATAAGCTTTTGCTGCCTGCTAAAATATAGTTGGGGAGCAACTAGATGGCACAATGGATACAGCACCAGTCCTGAACTCAGGAGAACCTGAGTTCAAATCCGACCTCAGATACTTAACACTTACTAGCTGTGTGACTCTAGGCAAGTCAACTAATCCCGTTTACCTCACGCGCCCCCCCCCCCCAATTTAGTTTCAGTCTTTATAATCTTGTTTAACACTTACCCTGTCTGATATATGTCACTTTGGTAGGATTTTTTTTTAAGAAACTTCTCATGACACAAAAGCATTTTATTTCTCCTTAATGTATGTCTTTATACTATACTCTAGATCACTGGATCAAAGGATAGTAACTTCTTGGGCATAGTTCTAAATTGTTTCCAGAATATCTGAAGCAATTCATAGTTCTGCCAACATAATACTACCAAACCAGTTTTACCCCACCCCATTCAACATTTGTTATCTTTCTTTTTTGTCAACTTTGACAGTCTGATAGATATGAATCACCTCTAATTCTAAACAAAACTTTTTTTGTCTTCTCTCCCAACCTCAACATGTTTGGAACCACTGACAAAAACAAGAAGACTGCCCAGAGAATGGCTTGAAGTGCACCCATAATATAGCTATTGTGATATGAATGAAGTTCCAGCAAAAGAGATAGAGAACAAGTGATCATAGAGAAAGAAATTAAATCCAGGAAAAAGATTTGTGTCCTGAAAACAGAGAAAAGAATGTTTCCCAAAGGTAATCAACAGTGTCAAATGATCTAGAGCTTCAAAAGGATGAAAACTGAGAAAATGTCATTAAATTTGGCAAATAAGAGATTTCTGACAACTTTGAGAACAATTTCAATTGAATGGTGAGATTGAAAGCCAGATTGCAGATGATTGAGAAGCAAGTGAGAGCAAAAGCAGTTTAGATTTCAAATTTAGACCGATTTTTTCAAGAAATTTAGCTATAAATGGGAAGAAAATAGAATAGTTAGATGGAAGGTGAGATCCATTTAGGACTTTTTCTTTTTAAGAATGGAAGTAACACAGGCTTTTGTGTAGACAGTAGGAAAGAAACAAAAAGATCAAAGTTGAAAATGAGATAAAGGTTTTGACCCTGGAATCTATGAACTCATTTTTGTTTTTTTTCTGTCTTAAATGTTTTTATGATTTCATTATGATTGATTTTCTTTGTAATTTTACACATTTTGTTATATATATCAGGTAAGTGTTTGAAGTCAGATTTAAATTCAGGACTAATTGATCGCAGGCCCATCACTCTACCCACTGCATCACCGGCTGCCTTCCAACTTTGTGACCAATATTTGTTTTATAAGATGAAGAGGTAGATCATTTCTAGGAAAACCTGGATAAGTTTCAAAGAAAATTGACATAATCTTTACTACCGTCAATAAAAAGGAGAGATGATGCATAAATAAATAGGTACAATCAGGCTCTATGTAGAATAAATTAACAGAAGGATGGCCCTAGAAGGAAGAGGGATTGGGAATGGCTTCCTGTAGAAGGTGGAATTATGGTTCTTTATTCTCTAAAAGAAAACCAAAATGACGTCACTATGTTAGAATACAATTACAGCATGTCCAACTGTGACTGAGAAAACCAATACAAGCTCAGAATACTCTACCACAGATCAGGCACAAATAATCTATATGAGGGGAAGCTAGGTGGCACAGTATATAGAGCAATGGCCCTAAAGTCAGGAGGACCTGAGTTCAAATCCAATCTCAGACACAATACTTTCTAGCTAAGTGACCCTAGGCAAGTCACTTAACCCCAATTGCCTCAGCAAAAAAAAAAAAAAAAAAAAAAAAATCTATATGAACATTTGAAGGGAATTCTCTAAATATGCACATCTTAAATTTCTTCTGAGTTAATTCAATTGTGCTTTCCTTATACAGTATAGCACCTTTCCTGCTGAGGGTCTGCCAGGCTGGGCAGTCTTGTGCCCGTGTCTCCCATGATAAGCAATCAATCCCCAAGTTCTTCAGAGAGACTGTGAGAGTGTCCTTGTACTTCTAACCACCATAAAATGATCTTTTAGGCAGGCATATATTTGACATTTGAACCACATGGCCAGCCCACTGAAGTTGTGCTCCCTGTGGGAGAGTTGGAATGCTTGGCAGTTTAGTTTGAGAAAGGACTTCAGTGTCCTTATCCTACCAGGTGATCTTCAAAAACATGCTAAGACAATTATCTTGTTTAAGGAATACATATACTCAGGAGTATGTGTAGGGGAGTAAAGTGTAAGAAAATTGGAAAGGTTGGACAAGATTAGGTTAAGAAGCGCTTTGAATATCAGTGGATTTTGTATTTGATTCTGGGGGTGATCAGGAACCTCCGGAATTTATTAAGTGGGGGGAGGGTGACATGGTCAGAGCTGCTGTTTAGGAAAATCACTGTGCTGACAGAGTGGATTGTATGGAGAGACACTTGAGGCAGAGAGGTACTCCTGCCCCCTGGAACTTTCGCAGTAGCCCAGGTGTGAAGTGATGATGGCTCACAACGGGATAACTGAGTCAGAGCAGGGATGCTGCAGAGGTGAAATCAACAAGAGATGTTACAAAGGTGAAACTGACAGACCTTGGCAACAGCTTGGGGAGGGGGAAGTGAGAAAGTGAGGAGTCCGGGATGACATAGGTTGTGAGCCTGCGAGGATGGTAGTGGGGGACAGGGGAGCAAAGGAGGGACTGTGAGGAAAATAGTGAGTTCTGTTATGAACATATAGAGTTTAAGATGTCTACTGGGCATCCCATTCAAGATGTCTGAAAGGATTTGGAGCTATGAAATTGGAGATCAACAGAGAGATTGGGGAAGGAAATGCAGAGTTCAGAATCATCACGCTGATTAAATTTAAGGGAGCTGATGAGATCCTCAAGTGAAGTAGTAGAAAAGGAGAAGAGAAGAGAGCCTGGGACAGGACCCTGAAGGTCGCCTGTGCTTAGAGGGAATGATCTGGAGGAGAAGGAGATTCAGAAGAAATGGGAAAAGAGGTAAGAGAGCTGGGGTGGGGGGAGGAGGGAAGAGAGAGAGAAAGACAGAGACCGACAGACAGATAGACAAAGAGAAAGAGAGAAAGGGAGGGAGGGAAGGAGGGAGAAAGAGAGAGAGAAGGAGGAGAAGAAGAGAGAGAAAGAAAGAGGGGGAGAGAGAGGGAGAGAGAAGGAGAGAGAGAGAGAGAGAGAGAGAGAGAGAGAGAAATAGCTTCCCCCTTTCTCTTTTTAAAAAAATTTTCTCTCTCCCCATGATTTCCAAACCAGAGTGCAGTAAGGGCAGACATGAGAAACATTTCTCTCTCATCCAACTGCCTCAGGAGCAGAAAATGGTACCTTAGAGAGGGCTTCATGATTGTCCAGGAAAGCCTGAGAGGAGATCTGGAAATTCCTGTTGTAGCTGCTACAATTTGGCCTTTTTCTTATCTAAGTACAACTGAAACACTAGTGATCCTTGAGGGTTATATCACAACTATCAGTTTTAGAGTTTCAAGATATCAAGAATTCCCAAATTTAAAAGTTAGGTACCAGCCTTCCAGAGGAAGACTTTCTCAAAAACTTCTTAGAAAAGGATCCTCCTGTTTTCATCAGTCTACTCATTTTACAAAGAGATGTTAGAGGATCTATCAATTAGTTTAATAAGTTATTCTGCAAAATAATTTGGAATTATGCTTTTAAAAGTCAATAAACTATAATAAACTCTTTGACTCAGTGATATCATTATAAGACATTGACTCCCAAGGTCAAAGAGAGAGGGAAAGGTTTAATATATCCAATAAAATATTCATTGCAGTATATTATAAATAGTAAACAACTGGAAGGAAAGTAAATGTGTATTAATTTGAGAATGTCTAAATAAAATGTTCTATATAAAAGTAAAGGAAAATTCTTCCACCACAAGAAATGATAAATATGAGGAATTCAAAGAAACTTAGAAAGACTTACATGAATTAAAACGAAAAACAGAACCAGGAGAAATTTTATATTATGACCTAACAATATAAGGGAGGGAAAAGACTGAAAGATATCAGAATGACTTTTGGTATTTTATATATTTTCTTATATATATATATATATATAGTTTCTTATATATCTTGAATGTCAGACCCTTCTCAGATATATTTGGGCCTGTCATTTCAGTTTCACTAACTAATTTCTCCTTTTTCCTTCCCTTAGGCACCTGGATTTCATTACAAGACCACATGTTTTCAATGTACAGTGGTGCTCTATTTTTTATATATTATTCCATTTGAATAAGGAATGCCCTTCTAGAGCCAAATCCTAGCCATGAAATCTAGCCTATCAAGTTTCATTGATACCTATGCCATCAGATTTATTATATAATGTTAGAATCTCTAATTCTACTTTTATATTAGGAAGAAGTAAAGGGAATAGACATGTTAAAAGTTCCTGGTATTGCAAATATCTCATATAACCCATTCTTTATCTTTATGTCAATGGAACCTGAAATCTTATTTCTTGGATAGGATCCTCTATGAAGTATTCGTCCTCTCTTCCAGAACATTTTATATATACTCTGTAAATATTAAAGCACAATGAAAGTGACAGATATTATTATAATCATTATTCTTCTTCCACATTCATTCCTTTGTTGTTCCCATTCTTCATAACAAACTTTTCAGATCTATGTGGACAAAATTGTTTTCCTCAACCTTTTCTATTTTAAGGTCTCTTGCAAGTCTGTTTTTATAGATCATTGTTATGCACATCCCATCTCTTGCTAAGAAGTAATCAATAATATATTTATCCAGAGATAGAAATCTAAATCACATTCTTAGATATCATCTTCTAGCCAGCTATTCATTTCTTCTGATGTTTCTCATTTATTAATTACCTGCCTTCAATCAGCAATAAGCTGAATTCACCACCTATATCCTCCAGGATTTGAGGTATGTAATTTCTTTGCTTTTTAGGCCCAATGCTTTATATTCCTGATGAATTTTTTCTAGGTTTCCTAGGATGAATTTGTCCCCGCATAATTCACCTGAAGTAGGCAGTAGTCAAGTTTGACAATTCTCAAAAGCTTCTGTGCCATGTCATGGAAGCCTGCCTTAGGAAGATAGATTGTTTTTACACTGCTATTTGTCTCCCAAATGTAACACAGTGCTTGACACATAGCAGGTGAATAATAAATGCTAGTGATGGACCATCAGGTCCACAGATAGGTTCCCTGTGCTTCTCAACAGTGAGACATGAAACAAAACTACTTCCTTTAGCTGTTACTAGATGGTTTTCAACATAATGGCACCCATGGATCCATGTTGTCAGCCCATGAAGCACAAGATACTACCTATTCCAAAGAAGATTGAACTTGGACCTGTTCAGGAAGAGCCTCGTACCTTGTATTATATGGTTCTAATTATGTAGTTTTCTTTCCCACTATCATATTTCTACTCTATGTCATATTGTTCTACCTTCCAAACTAAAAATTCTGCTTGGTTGTATTATACCCCTTTTTATTTTTTGTTTCTTCCTTGATTTATACTTTCTATTTTTTGAAGGAACATTTTATTTAACCTGATAACTTGGAAATAGACATGTTTTTCTCAAGACTTTTCACTTTCTCTGCTAAGATACAGATCAACTTTCATTCTGTAGATATCCTGCTGTTAAATGATACTAAAAGAAAAATAAAACAAAAGCTTAGCAGTCATTATATAAATTAAAGGAAAATTCTCTTTAATTTAACTACTTCCTTAAAGAAAATGCCAGTCATGGGTCTTTGTTGAAGTAGTTCTTTTGGCAGACTTTTTTGCCTAAACAATGTGATAAAATGCTCATTGAAGAGATGAGACGCAAAATGTAAATATAAGATCTACATGGCTGAATTGTTGTGTTCATTTGCTATGCTCCTAAATGCCACAGGCACTGAGTTAGGTGCTTGGGATACAAATACAAAGTAAGTTATACTCCCTGTCTTGAACCAACTTAAATTCTATTAATTTCTTATTCAACAAACATTTATTAAGCAGCTACTATGATCATATAGCATGTTAACAGATAAGTAATACATATATACCCAAAATTTACAACAATAGGTAGGAAGAGACCAAGAATTGGAAAATTTTTAAAAGTTTTGTTGAAAGAAATAGCATGCTTTGAATTTTGAAGGACATTAGGGGTTCCAAGAGAGAGAAATCTGGAGGTAAATCTTCCAAGCACAGCACCAAGTCTATGTGAAGCCATAAAAAGAGGAAATGAAATGTCACAGAGCAGCCAATAGCCAAGTTGAATCAGAGTATGAAGGGGAGGAGGGAAGGAATGTTGGGCATGAGTAATTAGCCTGATTAACTGAAGAATTATGAAGTTCAGTCTTCAGCTTTCTAAAATTCTATTTTATTACATAGCATATATGATTAGGAATACAATGGTTTAAAAATAGAAGTGGTAACTACTTTAATTCCTATGCACTTACATTATTTTTGATAAAATTTCCCTATTCATTCCCCAAAATAATAATAGCAATAGCAAATCTACCTAAATAAGATACTGCATTGAAAAAAAATATTAGCTGGAAGATAATGTAATGTATTTTCACCATTCTTCTTTGGTCATGCTCAGTGCCTGAGTTTTAATTCAGATCAATATCATTGCAAAGAAATAAATGTAGTTAACCCCAATTGCTTCAGAAAAAAAAAAAAAAGAAAGAGGGGGCAGCTAGGTGGCGCAGTGGATAGAGCACCAGCCCTGAAGTCAGGAGGACCTGAGTTCAAATGTGGTCTCAGACACGTAACAGCTGTGTGACCCTGGGCAAGTCACTTAACCCCAATTGCCTCAGCAAAAAAAAAAAAAAAGAAGAAGAAAGAAAGAAAGAAATGTAGTGTGTCACAGCAATCAATAAATTGTCCCTCTTGTTTCCCCTCTCTCTATTTAATGCCTGTTATGATCATACAACATGTTAACAAATGAATAACACATGCACTCTAAAAATACACAGGAGAGAGACCAAGAACCAGGAAAATTGTAATTGCTTTAAAATTTCTTTTAAAAGTTCTTAATATATAACCACATAGTAAAACAAAAAAATAAATTCCCGCATTCCCCATGACATGGCAATGTCAAAAATTATATGTCTCTTCTTACTATTTAAGTTCATGACCTCTCTGTAAAGAAGCACATTACATGTTTCACCTATACCCTTTTGGACTTTGAGGTTATCATGGCATTGATCTTCTAAAGTCTTTCAGAGATAGTTTTTTTCTAATTTTATTGTGTAAATTGTCCTAGTTCTGCTCATTTTATTCTGTATTAGTTCATAGAAATTTTCCCAGATTCTTCTGAAACTGTCCATTTCTTCATTTCTTTCTTCTTTTTTTTCCTGAGGCAATTGGGGTTAAGTGACTTGCCCAGGGTCACACAGCTAGGAAGTATTAAGTGTCTGAGGCCAGATTTGAACTCAAGTCCTCCTGACTTCAGGGCTGGTGCTCTATCCCCCCTACACCATCTAGATGCCCCTTCATTTCTTCATTTCTTATGGCACAATTATTCCATTATATTCACACACCAGTTTGTTTACCATTTCCCAGGAGGAAAATATTCTTTTAATCTTCATTTTTTGGCTACCATGAAAAGATATTTTTATACATACAAAATCTTTTCTGTTCCCTTTGATCTTTTTGGAATATAGACTTAGTAGTGCTATAGCTGGAATAAAAGGCACACACATTTTAGCAACGTTTTAGGCATAAATCAAAATATCTTTCCAGTCCAGCTTGTCTTGGCTTGTCATCTAAACCAGGTTGAGGATGACAAGCCCCAAACATATTGGTGAATTAGAGAAATGTCCACTCCAAGAATGTGAAGACTCCTTGGTGGAATGGTTGGATGAGAACAATTTGTTCCAGTGGCCATAAAAGAGGCTGAAGCTGGGGGTGGAACACTTAGAGCTTGGTCAGACTTCAAAACTGCCAAGATAATAATCTACTGCATCCAGAGCTATTGCCAGCCACCTTGACTTTTGTCTTGCCACTGGACTCTGAAGAATCTGGAACAGAGTGAGGCTGGCAACTTTGTGCAAGAATACCTCACTTAAAAAAAATTTAAAAAAAAAAAAGAATACCTCACTTAAATCCAATTCATGCACAAGTCAAGACATCAACTCTGATATCATGAGTCCTCTTTGAAAAGGAAGGACAAAAAAAAAAAAAAAAAAAACATAACCCAGAACAAATGCAAATTCCTGTTTTCCTTTCCTAATCTCCCCAACAGGCAATGATCTTTCTCCATTTGGACAATTACTGAATGAATTAGCAAGCATTTATTAAGTTCTTGTTTTGTGTCAGGCACTGTACTGAATCCTAGCAATATAAAGAAAATTTAAAAAAAAATTTGCTTTCAAGGAGCTTACATTTTAAGAAAGAATACATGTATGTGTATATATATATTTATGTGTACATATGTATATTTATTATATTATGATATAATATATATGTAATTAAATATATTATATATACTAATATATAATTATACATACATACATACACATACATGTGTACAGGTGTCCACAAGATACATTATACATCCAAAGGTGGAACCACTACCAGAAGTGAAAGTCAATGGAGGAGAAAAGCAAACAGGTACAAAACTTATAAAAGATAGCTGGTCTTCAACATGGTTTCTCGCACAAAATAAAGTCTCAATGAAAAGTGTAAGAGGATTGAAGTCATTCCAGAAAAGGCTAGAGACTCAAAAAGTTATTGGGGGTAGGGAAAGTAAGGGGGAATTTCACAAACTTTGCCATCCACAAATGGACCTGTATCTAGGCATAATTTGATGATAACAATTAAGGTATAAACTGAAATTAGAACAAGTTGGAAAGAAAGAAAGGTGACTGAAGATAATTTGGGAAAGAAAGGCACCAGAAGCTAAGTTCCTCAGAAGGAGGCATTTAAATCCAGGCTTAAAAATGAGCCCAGGAAGTCAGAAAAGAATTTTGTCACCAGATTTGCATACTATATTTTAGCAAAGACATTGATAAGCTTAAGGAGTCTGGAGGAAAGCAATCTAAATGATGAATGGTGTACTAGTCCTTGCTATATGAGGATAAATTAAGGATATTTTATCTGAAGAATTAAAAATAAGCTTTCTATCATAGCATATGATTGTTTCTCACAGTACTGTGAGAAATCTAGAAATCTCCTTTATTGGCTGGGAGATCTGATTATGGGATTATACTCTTTATGGAACTCGAATTCCTCTCTCCTTTACACAGAAAGTTGCAACTCAGGAAATAATATCCTTGAATTCTCTTCTTAGGCAACATGCGTCTCATATAATATTTGTATTAGAGTTGTGCGTGTGTCAATGTCTCCTGTCCCTTTTCTGGATCCTGTGAGCTATGTGTAACCACAAGCTATATTTCATTTAATATCCTCTAGGACCTAGAATACAATAACCTAAGTATAAATAGAAGGATGGACATAAGGAAAACTTAGTCATTCTTCTCTATCATGGCAACTAACACTACTGGAACTGGTGACAAAATCTGACACCTTGTCTCCCATGTTGAATAACTTATTATTTTACTTTATGTCAGTGAGGGCAACTAGGGGGAGCAATAGATACAAAACTGGATATAAAATCAAGATTTAAATTCAGATCTTTAGACGCTGAGAGTGTGATCTTGGACAAGTCACTAAACCCCTTTGCCACAATTTCCTCACTTGTAAAATGAAGATAGTAATAGCATTACCTCCCAGGGATATTCTGAGGACCAAATGAGATAGTCTTTGTAAAGTGCTTATCAGAGCTCCTGGAACATAGTAGGCACTACATAAATGCTAGCTGCCATTATTATTACTATTGTCACTTTGGAAGGAGATTTTTGGTTCAATGTTTCCGGGATCTGTGCTTGGCCCTCTTCTGCTTAACATATTAATTAATGGCTTAGCTAAAGGTATATGTACTGTGTTTATCAACTTTGCAGCTGTCACAGATGTGTTGTGAGCAGCTAAGCACATCCAGGATTCAAAAAGATCTTGACTTCCAACAACATTGGGTCATACTGAACCTGATGGAATAAAAAATGGAAAATTTCTCCCTGGAGTTCAAAATATCAACTGCTCAAGTGCAAGGTATAAGGATGTCTAGAAGCATATCATAAGAAAAAGGAAAGGGCTTTTAGTGCAAAACAAGCTCTTAAGGAATAAAAGAATGAGAGTTACACACCTGTCAGATTGGCTAAAATGGCAGGAAATGATAATGACGGATGTTGGAGGGGATGTGGGAAGGCTGGGAAACTGATATATTGTTGGTGGAACTGTGAACGGTTCCAACCATTCTGGAGAGCAGTTTGAAACTATGCTCAAAAAGTGATCAAATTGTGCATACCCTTTGACCCAGCAGTGTTTCTGTTGGGCTTATATCCCAAAGAGATCTTAAAGGAGGGAAAGGGACCCACATGTGCAAGAATCTTTGCGGCAGCCCTTTTTGTAGTGGCAAGAAACTGGAAATTGAAAGGATGCCCATCAATTGGAGAGTGGCTGAATAAATTATGGTATATGAATGTTATGGAATATTATTGCTCTGTAAGAAACGACCAGCAAGATGATTTCAGAGAGGCCTGGAGAGACTTGCATGAACTGATGCTGAGTGAAATGAGCAGAACCAGGAGATCCTTATACACGGCAACAACAAGACTATATGATGATCAATTCTGATGGACATGGCTCTCTGCAACAAAGAAATGTCTCAAACCAGTTCCAATTGTTCAGTGAAGAAAACCATATACACCCAGAGAGAGGGATGTGAAATGTGGACCACAACATAACATTTTCATGCTCTCTATTGATGTTTGCTTGCATTGTGTTTCCTTTATCTGATTTTTTTTCTTGCACAACAATGATAAGGGTGGAAATATGTACACATATATTCAATTTGTCAAGTATTTTAACATAATTAACATGTAGTGGATTTCCTGCCATCTAGGGGAGGGGTGGGGACTAAGGGAGAAAATTTGTAATGGAAAGCTTTGTAAGCGTCAATGTTGAAGAATTACCCATATATATGTTTTGTAAATAAAAAGCTTTAATAAAAAAAAAAGAAAAAAAAGGAATAAAAGAGTGAAAGGGCAGCCAAAATAGCAAATTCAGTCTTAGGCTATGTTAGGAGAGAAATAAGAGTAGAAGTGACAGTATTGCAAATTGTGTTCTTCATTTGGAGTAGATTTAGAATTTTGTCATCAGGTTTGCAAATCATATTTTAGCAAAGACATTGATAAGCTTAAGGAGTCTGGAGGAAAACAGCTTAAATGGTGAATGGTGCATTAGTACATGCTCTATGAGAATAAATTAAGGATATTTTATCTGAAGAATTGAAAACATACTTTCTATCATAACTGACTTCAAGCATATGATGATTTCTCATAGGCAAGAAGGAATCGACTTGTTCACTTGGGTCACAGATTAAAAGGAAGAAAAAGGGATGGAAACTGCAAAGGTGAATAAGAATTGGAAAAATCTTATTTAAAAAAAAATAAGTTCACTCAAATAAAGCAGGCCTGAGACTTATTTGACCGTTCTATGAACCCTACATGCCCTTGACAGGAGGAGCCAGGAACTCGCCATTCCTGGAATTGCTTATGCTCAGAGGAGGGTGGCTCCCACCCTGAACATACGCAAATATGTCAAGGCTATGGGGTCTGGAACAGACCAAACAAAGATATGATAGTAAGAAGCCTTCTTTGTCTAAAAAGGAAATAAAACCCCCCATTTCTAGCAACCTCTTTGGGCCTCACCCGTGGGAAGGACGCTTCGCCTGGGAAAATCTTTTCCCAATTCAAGCTGCTGAGGCTGAAACGGGGCTCCCAGCCACCTGAGTTTTGAGGTTCCCTTGAATTGGTGATGTATTCTCTTCCTCTATCTATCTCAATTATTATTGGTTTAATTTTAGTTATTATTGTCTTGTCTTGTTGTTCGTGTAAATCTAAACTGTCTATACCGTGCATTTTATAATTAAAATTTTACTTTCATTCTCATTTAAGTCTGAGAGCGTCATTTATAGGAGCGAATCCGGACATATTTAAATATCACAAAACAAAAGGAAATTGCAAATTTAGATTCAATATAAGGAAAACTTCCTATTAATAGACACTATTTAAAAGTGGAGCAGACTGCCTCAGGAACCAGTGGGTTCTTCCATATTAAAGAACAAAGGTTGAATGATGATTTATTTGTGTGGCATATAGGGTAATCTTTTTCAGAAAAAAATTTGGACTAGATGTTTTCTGACTTCCTCTTGTGTAATTGTTTCAAACCATTACTCCAATATAATAAATGCACAGTTAATCTTTGCTATGAATTCTTTCAGGAACTGTGAATTTTATTCATAAAGAATGCTATCAATATTATCAGATAGTTTGTAAGGTTTTTTCTCTAGCTGAAGCTTTCAGGAAAAAAGATTTTTTAATTCTATAAGATAATAATTTTCTCATGGACTTCAGTCTGATACAGCTTGGATACTTTCTAACATTCATTATATTTAACAGGTTTATCCCTTTATAGGAAGTGTCTTAGGGCTAATGTCTTTGAAAGTTTGCCCACATTCATTATCCCAAAATATTTTTTTTTTCAGTATGAAAACTGATGTATACCAGTTGTTGGCTATATGAAATCTTTATAATATTTCATGAATTCATTGTACACTTGGACAAATTGAATCACAATCTTTAAGATTTCAATCAAGTTTTCTGGACTCGTTACACTTAAATGGTTTCTCATGGGACTTGAGTTTTCTTATGTATCTAAACCTTCTGTAAAAGGCTTTCACATACTCATTTTTATTTCTTGAGATTTCTTCCCAATATAGCTTCACATTCATATTATATGAGCCTTGACTCAAACTGATAGCCTCTCCTGCATTCATTATATTTAAATAAGTCTCTCTCTAGAATGAATTGCCTTATGTGTTTCAAATCTAGAACTGGTGCAGAAAGCTTTCTCATATTGGTTATAGTTATAGTTTTTTTTCATGTCCTGTGAGCCTTTGATTACTGCTGAAGACTTTCCCACATTTATCACATTTGGAGTGTTTCTCTCCAGTATGAATTATTTGATTTTGCAATAAATATGTGTTATTCATGTAGTGGACTTCCTGCCATCTAGGGGAGGGGTGGGGACTAAGGGGGAAACATTTGTAATGGAAAGCTTTGTAAGGGTCATTGTTGAAGAATTACCCATAAATATGTTTTGCAAATAAAAAGCTTTAATAAAATAAATAAATAAATAAATATTTATTATTGCTAAAGGCTGTCCCACACTCATTACATTTGTAGGATTTCTCTCCAATATGAATCACCTGATGTTGTATAAGGGATGAACTTTGACTGAAAGCTTTCCCGCATTCATTACGATCGTAAGGTTTCTCTCTACTATGAATTTTCTGATGAACTTTGCCCAAAGACTCTGCCACATTTCTCATATTTATAGAGTTTCTTGCCGCTATGAATTCTTTGATGGACAGTAAAGTAACTATTATGACTGAAAGCTTTTCCACATTCATGACATTTACAGTTTTCTCCAGGATGGATTTTTTTGATCCCGAATTAGGTTGGTATCATAATTATTGATGAATACTTTGCCACATCTGTTACATTTATAGGACTTCCTTCTAGGATGAATTCTTGGATGCAGAATTAAGGAGCTATTACTATGAAAGGTTTCTCCACAGCCATTACATTCATGGAGCTTCCCTCCATTATGAACTCATTGTTGTCGAAATAGGTGTTGATTACTGATGAAGGCTATTCCACATTCATTACATTCATAAGGCTTCTTACCTGTGTGAATCTTTTTATGTGTTTCAAGATGTGCCATCTGCTTGAAGGCTTTTCCACATTCATTACATCTGTGAGGTTTCTCTCGAGTATGGGTTCTTTTATGTTTTGATAGCAGTATATTACTAATGAAAGTTTCCCCACATTGATTACATTTATAAGGTTTTTCATCAGTATGTATTCTCTGATGCTGAATTAGATAGATATTACTCAGAAAGCCTTTCCCATATTGATTTGGAATTGATTTCACTCCAGTATGAATTTTTTTTTATGTTGAATTAGCGATTAAGGCTGAAGGACTTCCCACATTCATTGTATTTGAAGGGCTTCACTCCATTATACATTTTTTTATATTTGCTTAGGTATTGTTTGTTTTTATATGTTAAATCAAATATATATACATATTTATACAATAATCTTGCTGCACAAGAAAAATGATCAAAAAGAAAAAAGAAAGAAAATAAAATACAAGCAACAAAAAAAGTGAAAGTGCTATGTTGTGATCTATATTCAGTTCCCACAGTCCTCTGGGTATAGATGGCTCTCTTTATCATAAGATCATTGGAACTGGTCTCAATCATCTCATTGTTGGAAAGAACCATGTCCATCAGAATTGATCATCATATAATCTTGTTGGCATGTATAATGATTTCCTGGTTCCGCTCATTTCACTTAGCATCAGTTCCTGTAAGTCTCTCCAGGCCTCTCTGAAATCATCCTGCTGATTGTTTCTTACAAAACAATAATATTCCATAACATTCACATATCATAACTTATACAGCCATTCTCTAACTGATGGGCATCCACTCAGTTTTCAGTTTCTTGCCACTACAAAAATGACTGAGACATTTTTGCACCTGTGGGTCCCTTTCTTAGGTATTGTTTATTATTGAAAGTTTTCCCACATGGATTACATTTATGGGGTTTCCCTTCAGCAGGGATTTTTTGATGCTGAATTATGTAGTTATTACTCATAAAGCCTTTCCCACATTCATTAAAAGGATTTCCCTCCAGTATCAGTTTTTTTACGTTGAATTAAGTAGTTCTTATTGCTGTATGCCTTCCTACATTCATTACATTTGAAAGCTTTGACTCCAATATGAACTTTTTTATGTTGAATTAGGTAATATTTACTTCTGAAAGTTTTCCTTCATTCATTACATCCAAATGATCTTTCTGTAGTATGACAACTTTTGTTTAATAAAATGTGATTCCTGGCAGAATGCTTTCCTACAATGATCACATTTATAGGGTATACTGCGTGTGGATTTTTTTTTATGTTGGTCTAAGTAGTATTTATCACTAAAGGCTTTTAAACACATGTTGCATTCATAGAGTTCCTGTCCAGCATGAATCATCTTATGAATTTTAAGGTGTTGCCTGTGCTTAAAGTTTTGCCACATTCATTAAGTGGAATTTTTCTCCACATGAATTTTCTTATGTAAAAAAAGATTTATCTAGGAGCTAAAGACTTTTTTCTATTCTTTGCATTTATGGAGCTTCTCTCCAACATGGGTTGTTTGATGTGTAGTTAGGTATTTTTTACTGTGGTCAGCTTTTCCATGTTCATTATATTCAAAAATTTTCTCCTCACCACTATATGTACTTTGAGGTTCAGGAACCTATGAATTGATGCTTAAGCCTTTGCCAACTTCAGCATGTTTAGAAAGCTTTCCTTGAGGATATGTCCTATAGTAATACGTACATTTTAAGTGGTGAATGAAGGACTTTTTACATTTATTGTGCTGAGATAGTTTCTCTCGGAAGGAGATTCTATTTTGTTAATTGAAGTCTGAAAATATATTGAAGCTCTTCCCTACATTGTCAGATTCATGACCATATTTTTTTTCAGGAATTTTCTGCTCTGTGGTAAGGAATGATCCCAGACTGCATATCAGCCCAAATATATGATGTTCAGAATGAAAATGGGGGAGAGGAGAAGAGAAGAGGAGGGAAGGTAAAAGGTGATCTTATTCAATGCTCAATGCTAAATTAATACTAAGTTGTAGATTCTGTCATGTTCATGAAGAATTTGGTTCACTAGAAAGGAATTGAAGCCCAGGTGGGAAAGAATAACACCTAATAATAAACACCTAATACAGAGGACTTTGTGAATGGTTAATAATTGCTTATAAGAATTTGGAAAGAGGTTAGTTCTAACAGATAGATTTCTTAAAGTAAAGAGAATTCTTGGAGGAAAAATTATTTATTTTTAGAAAAGCTTTAATCAATCCCTAAAAAGCAATATCAATTTTATTTTTTATTTTTATTTATTTTTATTTTATTTTATTTGCAAAACATATGTATGGGTAATTCTTCGACATTAACCCTTACATAGCTTTCTGTTACAAGTTTTTCCCCCCAACTCCCCACCCCTCCTCTAGATGGCAGGATATCCACTACATGTTAATTATGTTAAAATACTTGACAAATCGAATATATGTATACATATTTCCACACTTATCATTGTTGTGCAAGAAAAATCATATCTACACAAAAGACATATCAGATAAAGGAAACACAATGTAAGCAAACATCAATCAAGAGTATGAGAATGTTATGTTGTGGTCCACATTTCACATCTCTCTCTCTGGGTGTATATGGCTTTCTTCAGTGAATAATTGGAAGTGGTTTGAAACATTTCATTGTTGAAGAGAGCCATGTCCATCAGAATTGATCGTCATATAGTTTTGTTGTTGCCGTGTATGATGATCTCCTGGTTCTGCTCATTTCACTCAGCATCAGTTCATGTAAGTCTCTCCAGGCCTCTCTGAAATCATCCTGCTGGTTGTTTCTTACAGAACAATAATATTCCATAATATTCATATACCATAATTTATTCAGCCATTCTCCAATTGAAGGGCATCTATTCAGTTTCCAAAAACAATATCAATTTTAAAACTACAGATAATAAAAAATGAAACTCATTTCCTTTCACACAACCTTTAATGATGGATATAAGGAATAGGTGACTATATTTAGCCATCTATTTGACAAAATCTTACCAGGTATATTTCCAAAGAAATATATATTGGATTACATAACAATCCAGTGAATTTGTGATCATTGGAAAATCAGTATTGAAAAAGATTTTTGAGTCATCTGTAAAATAGGTATAGAAATAGTACCTAGATCCCAGAATTTTTGTAAAGATAAAAATGAGATAATATTTGCAAGGAACTTTGGAAACCTGAAAACACTATATAAATGCTAAAATCACCATTACTATTATTATTATACCTTTTAATGTTTTTAATAAGTGGATAATTAGCAATACTGCAGCTTGCATGTACACTAGAGTTAAAATTCATTGGTCCCTATTTTATTCCAATCAGTATTAATCATTTTGATGTGATTTCATAGGGATAGTGATTATCAGTCCTGAGAAGAGGCCTCAGAGTTGTGAACTGAAAATTGTAAGTTCATTTACTTAATCATAGGAAGATAACTAATGGAGCTATACCCTTCTTTTTCCTTGTTAGGGTGAGTAAGCCCAATGTGGCAAAGGCAATTCAATTACATGGAAAGCCACTCAGTTATTTTTGTTGCCCCTCTGTCCCTGGTCATCCCTCTATTGCTCAACATGAAAAGAAAACCAAGAGCACTTGAGCAATGAAGGACCTGGTTGCCAGCTTGCAATCTGCCTTTCTACCAGCCCAGCAGCCCATGTACATGTTTCAACATGTTTATCAGCCCATTCAGTGGGAGTAAGACTTTCTGAAAGTCAAGA
This sequence comes from Myrmecobius fasciatus, assembly GCA_023553655.1. Lineage (NCBI taxonomy): Eukaryota > Metazoa > Chordata > Mammalia > Dasyuromorphia > Myrmecobiidae > Myrmecobius > Myrmecobius fasciatus. The sequence continues at coordinate 677,415 of JAJPUD010000270.1, read as the reverse complement.
TAAGTCTATTTTAAGTTCTGCTCACTAGCCCATTTGTTAACCAATGGGATTCTGTAATTTGTCTAGCTCCTCCTAGAGGATCAAGGTCAAGGTCTATCTACCAATAAGACTGTATTTTTGGTCTGTTCCACCTGTATTATCTGGGTATTAAGCAACATAAAACTAAGGGTCTGGAGGAAAAAGGATATCTCAGATCATGAGGAAGATTTGAAGTCCACTTCATTAGAAGGGACCATGGACCCTTTAATAAAGTGCCATTGGCTCAGAGCTCAGTGTTTGTTTTTTCTTGCAGATTGCAGATTGGACGATCTCTATGGTGACTCAGATATACTTTAAAAGAAAAAAGTGATGAGTTTGAGATATGAAAACCTAAAATATGGTGGCTGCCACCAATAATCAAGAAATCATTGACAAGTCAAAATATCATATATTCTCATTGTTTCCTAATTTATAAAGTGAAGATATTAATATATTTACTATCTACCTCCCTATTTGGAAAAGCATTTTATAAACCATTAAGTACTGTCTGTGAATAAACTATGGATCTTATCATAGCAGGGTATGAAGAATCTTAATTATTTCCATGGAACAATAGGAATAGAAGTAAATTATATAGCATTTGAAGAAAGAAAAGAGTAAAAATCATATTTGTGATGTGAAAAAATAAATGTCAGTGAAAGAAAATGAATTGGGATATAGAAAAAAAGAGAGGTAAAGGGAAAGGTTTTGATCTTTTAACAAACATCTGTTTGTGAGCAGAAAGAAAATTTGAAGAGACAACCTATGAGAAGAGAAGGAATTATGGAAAAGGTAAAAAAAAAAAAGGATAGTAAGCCAAGGATAGGTAAAAGATTTAGCATTTTTTTAATAAAAGGAATACCTCTTTTTCTGAGGCTGTAGAGAAATATGAAGATAAAAATGTGAGAATATAGAATGAGGAAGTAGTTAAAAAAGAATAACCACTGTCCTCCAGAGTCTTGGGGATCTTTTAGGATCAGATCTAGCTTAACTTTCCAAAAGGAATACATCCTTAGTGAATAGCTGTAACGCAGCTGGTAATCTTATATAACCATTTCTTCCAACGGTATCCATGGTGCTTCTCTTCTATCCAATTGAGAAATCAAAAGTAGTTTGAAATCTGGAAGTCCTTGCTTATGATGAAACTTTTGGAAACATGCCAAGAACACAGAGATGTTTAAGAATTCAATTTTAATCGCTTTCTTTTTAGGAAAATAGAGAACAGACTATAAAAGACCTCTTAAGGATGTTATAAATTATAGTTCAATCACATCAAATATGGAAGATATTTTACAGGGTCTGATTTACATACAAACCCAATTAGTTTATTTCAATACATTCTCTAAAAAAGACTATAAAAATATTCCATGTCTCCAAAAAACAAATGGAATAAAGACTTGCGTGAAGTTTTTTTTTTCTTTTCTGAGCACAAAGCAAGTAAAGTATAGCTTCAGAAGCTGCCTAATAAAGCCTGACTTCCATTTGTAAAAAGCCAAGGCCTTTCCTTTAGAGAGGGAGCAGCCTTTTTATACCAAAGCATATAGAGGCCTTTCTACATTACATATATTCATGAGAAACCTCTAAACACCAAGCCAGAATTCAGCAAATCACTTGAGACATTATATGATGTTTAGAAAATGAGAATGTAAAATCATTCTAATGGTCATACAATTGAGGAGAAAAAAACTATCCTCTCCAAGAGAGACAAAGTTCTCAAAAAGGTTCTAGCAATGCATCATTTTTCAAAGAATGTACACATTTTAGTAACTAAATTTTTAGACATAGCTCCAAATTGCTTTGTAGAACAGTCAGACCAATTCGCAGCTTTACCAACAATGCCCATTTTCCTAGTCTTGCCAGTATTTTTCTTTCTCCTTTTTTATCAACTTGGCCAATCTGAGAGCTGTACCTCAAAGTACAATCAGAGGTGTACCTAAAATAAGACTTGGTTTTTGTCCTACTACAGTGTTATAACAGCTATATATACATTATAGAGCATTTTTAAAAATAAAGCTATTGGTATCTTGGATTTCTTCATATCTTATGACCATTTATGAATTAAGAAATGGGTCTTATTCTTCTTGACCCTGCATTTTGGGTGAGGGTCAGGCTCAGAATACTTCTAGAGAGAATAGCTGGACTATGGCCTGATTTCATTCTTTGGCATCCTGCAACTGCTTTCTCAGAGAAGTGACATTTATGTCATTCCAGAATTTCGGAGACAACTTAGTCTAGACACTTGTAAGCTTTCAATCCAGGGCAAATTCTGAGCATTCACTTC